>CAKNYM010045522.1:8729-53658 GCA_932195095.1 Andricus curvator | reverse complement strand
GACCGTCTGTCCAGCGGCTGAACAGACACAAGATGGTCTGTCCAGCGCCCGGCCAGCGCCACGAAATTTTTCCACACGGGCAGCATTACTACTTCAAATTGTAAAAAGAAAGATTACTAGAACAAGTAGCTTCAATAACTATTTGAAATAGTACAGTTGGACATGTAAACTGTATGAATAACTAATTTTCATAGTAAGCCAAGAATTGTGAGTTCGACTTTTGCAAGTGTAAGTGCAAGTAAGTTCAGTGGCACAACTAGAAATGTGTAGGCCCCCTCCGCAAAATTTTTTAGGCGGTCCGTTTGAAATTAAAAAAGAAGGACAACTTATAACTTGCTTATCAGTAAACTAAAACTAAAACTATTTTATAATGTTTGCTCTTTTATCATAATATTATATGAGATAATTATTATAAATAAACATAGTTAATAACTCTACTTTGTACTTCAATACTGCTTTTTTGTTTTGTACAAAATTTTCAGAATTTAAAAATATTCTGAAGAATTATATATAAAAAAAAACTTTTTTAAAATTATTTTTACTCTGGAATTTTCTGCTTATATTTTTAATTTCTTATAACACTAAAAATGATTAAGCCACCCAGGTTCAAATATTATATTTGGAAGAATTTTTTTTAGTAGAATAATGCATTGTTTTCGACATATCATTTTTTGAAACAATAATTAAAAAATAATTTGTAATAAAATTTTAGTTCAATCTAATTTCCAATTTCAACGTAGTAATAATTTGTTCAACCTTTTCAAATTGATATTTGTAGAAATTACTACCATTTCATGAAAAAAAATATTTTCTCACTTTTTTCAGATTTTCAACAACAATAAAATCTACCATACTGCTGTAATATCGCGGTCTTTAACATTCATTTTTCGGAACCGAATATATATTTTTTTGTTTTAAACAGTTTTTATTCTAATTCAGCATCCCAATATCTCATGAGACAAATTTTATTTTTGCAAAAAATTTAAATTTGAATCACTATTCAACTTTTGTCTCATCTTAAAATAGTGATTACGATTTTGCATTTGATATATTATTACGATGTTTAAACTATTTTTTATTTATATATAGCAGTTACGTAAATGAATGTTGCGCTTTAAATAATGTGAGATGATAATAAAGTCAAACTAAAAATTCCAAAAATTTCATTCGAAAACATTTTTTCAAGTCTTAATTTTGAATAATACAAAATATGTACTTTTTAAAAATTGTAATTTAATTCACTTTATAATAATACATATAAATATTTTTCCCAAGCTCGTTACAAAATATTAGATATCATCAGTAAGATATTAATTAAAAAAAGTTTAAGTAAAAATTTATTATCATTTCTTAGCTGGCCACGTTTTTCTCAGGAAAACCGCTTGACCGAGAGTTTGTCAGAAAAATTTCCGTAGCTCACTTGACTAACGCATGCGCTAGATTTAGGTTTTAGGACAGGTTTTAGGTAGTTAGGTAGGGTTCGATTCCCCAGCGGGGCGATTTTTCAAAGCGTTTGATCGTGCGATCATATGTGTAAGTCTCTGTGCGTGCAATTGTGTAAGAATAATCGTAAATTAAGTGCAATAATCATATATAAAATAATTTTTTCCTTTTCAAATCGGTCGACATTTTACGTCATTTTTGTTGTCGAAAGTTTCGATACAATCTATTTATAAATCGTGTATAGAATGCGTTCAGTGCATATATACATACATATACATATATGCGTTACAATGCGAAACTATAAGTTTTGCTCCTAGAAGGAACAAGGATTACTGAGCGAAAATGTAACCTCTACTCTCGCGAGACACGCAGTGTACAATGCGAGCTGTATCTGGCGCTCGCTACAAAGTAGGGATTACAGGGTGACATTGCTAAATTGTCACTCATCCCCATTCGATTTGAATACGGATTTACAATTTCACAGAGTAAATCTTGCACTTTGATGAAGTGAGGTTCACAAATTTCTCCCAAATTGTAAGAATTACCCCGTAGTTGCACGAAAGGCTCCGTAATTGCGCCGCAGAGTAATATTTCATCATTTTTCCGAGTATATCTTACAGCGTGCTTTTTTCCGTGCAGAGTTAAAAGGTTAACTCTTTTGTTAACAAATAATTTTTTGGTTGAAGATTCATCATTTTAATTTAAAATACATCTATGGTAGAAAATGTAACTACTTTGTTAAAAAATAAATTTCTCTTTTTTGTGAAAATTCAACTATTCAGTTGAAAACTGATATTTTGCATTTAAGAATGAAACTATTTGTTTGAAAATTTATGTACTTTGTGGAAAATTCGTCTTCTTTGTAGAAAATTAATCTTAATGTTTGAAATTCATCTGTTTGGAATAAAATTCAACTATTTCAAATTGAAGATTCATAATTTTAGTGGAAAATTCGTCAGTTTGGTTGGAAATTAATTCCTTTAACTGAAAATTTAACTTTCCATTTTTAGTTGAAATTGGTCATTTCTAGTTCAAAATTCAATAATTTGGATGAAAATTTGTCTTTTTAATTGAAAATTCAACGATTTCGTTGAAAATTCACGTATTTTGTTAAAAAATATATTATTATTTTTTGGCAGAAAAGTATCTATTTCTTTGAAAGTTAATCTTCTTGTTTAAAAATTCTTCTTTTTGGTTAAAAATTCAAGTATTCCAGTTAATTATTTATCATTTTAGTTGAAATTTCATCTGGCCTGGTTGGGACATTTGTTTAATGAAATTGTTATTAACTATCTATATTATTAACGTTTGATCAAGTGCAACGTATATAAATGCCTTTTAAGACAATTGTGAAATTTTTTATAAAAATATCTAATGTTAACTTATGTAAATTTTTCATTGTAAATTGTCACGCTCCTGAAAAATTTTAGTAACTGCCGTGGAGCAAACAATTTTTCGTATAAGAAAAACACACTGGAAATAATTTGTTTATTTTTTCCTTCATTTGATCCTTGTCTATTTGTTTTAGATAATATTGCTCTGTAGAAAAATAACAAAGCGCAAACCACACTTTTCTGAAAAATGTAATGCTGAGCATTTATAAAAAAAATGTTTTAATTGGTCAGAAAATACGACCTGTGGGCGTTGGCAACCGGGCGTGTACAGGCCTTTAAGGATTTAAAAAATCACTTCAAAGTCTACCCCAATAGTTGTTGTCTGGTCACGCTGAGTTCCTATTGTAGGAAAAAAAAGACGAAAAATGTCTTGTGACGCACCTGTCCCAAACTACAAACTTGAAATGAAAAATTGCTAAATAATATTACCACCATTCTTAAGATGTTTGAGATTTACAGACATCACTTATATTGAGTTGAAAAAGATATAAATCAAGAATAGAGTTTAAAATTTTAGAGTTAAGGATTTAAAAAATCACTTCAAAGTGTACCCCAATTGTTTTTGTTTGGTCACGCTGAATTGCTATTTTAGGATAAATCTTGAAAATAATTTTTCAAACTAATAATAATGCGGCCTTAAATTTTTAATTTTATACTGACAAAGATTTTGTATAGTTAAAAATCGATTTATCAGCGATGATTCCAAATAACAATAAATTATGATCACAATTTCGGGGCAATATTTCTTATAAAATGCCTGTTAATGTCACTATCTTCATTTCACGCGACCTTTCGCAACATGTAAAATTCATATCCATCACAAATACATTTCTTAATATTTTAGTTTTATATTTTTATACTCTTTCGGATTTTCTCTACATAAAAAAAATATTTTAGGTGGTTTTGAAATATTTTTGTTTTTGAAAATCCCATTATCTCAAATTGTGGATGAAGTAAAAATAAATAAAAAAGTAATTAAAGTTACAGGCATATTAAAAAAATCTGAGATTTCCATATACATTTTCCGTCGTACATTTCAAATGTTTTAAACTAGAAAAATATACATATATTTAAATCAAACCCAGTGACGATATAATGATTGAGATTCCTTTATGTTTCTTATCCCTATTTTTGTAGTGAATGTATAAAATCTAAGATTATGCATATTTTAACCATTTTCCCGTGAAAAAACTACTTAACGTATATTTTTAAAACTTGCCATGAATAATGTTCGTACAATTTTTCAACTGAATTCATCTGATCTTCGTCCAAATATAATTCTCATAATAAAATCATATTGGGAAAATTATACTGGTCTGCAAATGTCAACTTTCGGTCTGGTTACCGGAATAACTGTGTGTTTTTGATAGATTTTCGCACGCTCAACACGAATCTGGGTACAAAAGTTGTCCATCATGTATAGTTTTTGAGAAAATGGGGGTTGAAACCACAAAAAAAAGCGTTTTTGGCCATTTTTACATAACCGTGTGCACTAAACCCGGAGTCCTAGAATCTTCCAAAATGTCTCGAATTGAAGCTTGCCATTTCCCCTTTTGACCCCAATGAACCAAAATTTAATCGCATCTGACCTTAAAGCCCTGTGCGTCTCGTGTATGGATCGGCGTACATTGCACCCTATAAAAACAACCGTTAAGTTGAACAGTTAACCTCATCATCAGTTTGCGAAGTTCTTAAAATAAAAGAAATGGTATCGGGTAACATTTCATATACGGATCAACAATAGTAACACACCCCTTCAAAATAACCCTCGAGTCAATTGACTAAATCCATTTCAGTTTGGGAGAAGATAAAATTTTTGAAAATTTCCTCGTTGGAAATTCAGATTAAGGCTAATTCTAAGGACAACGCTGAATGACCCATAGATAAGTGAACTAACATTGCACCCTTTCCAATCAACCCTTAAGCCATCGTGTGTGCGCAATCACTGCCACGACTACGCTAAAAGGCGCTTCAAGGTCAGATGCGATTAAATTTTGTTTTATTGGGGTCGCAAGGGAAAACAAGCTTCAATTTGAAACATTTTTGAAGGTTCTAGGATTCCGGGTTTATTGCCCACGGTTATCCAAAAATGGCTGAAAACGCCTTTTTGGGAGGTTTCGTGTTCAGCGTGCGAAAATCTATCGAAAACACATAGTCACTTCCATTAGCACAACCCTTGTGTACCAGTGTTACAGGTGTTCGCGAAAAAATGCGCTCTTAAAAGCGTTGTAGCCTCTTCCTGGGATCTCTAAATAAAGCTGAGGCTATGCGCTTAATGATGTTTCACTATGATTTACTCAAATCTCAAATTTCACGCAAGTTCTTTGCTTGGTGTTACAAATAAAATGGTTAATAAAATTGAACTGTGTAAAAATAGGTTAAGATATGAATTAAAGTTAGAAAATCCATTATATGACATTTTTCGTATGCTGTGATTCGAAAATGATTCGGGGATAATTTAGTCTGCAAACCTAAATTGATATATTAACCTTTTCTTGAATAAATCGCATAATTCTAGACCTTGAACTTGACTATTTTTGAACCTCAACAAAACACTTCTGGGGCATAATTTCTGAAGTATACCCACCTCGAAAATGAAAGTTGTCCGATCGGGCTAAAAATTGGCCCAATTGTAGTCCTATGAGATAGTACTCCTCACACAAAAAATTAATTCATTTTAATAATTATTTATGAAAGTGGAGAGGGTACAATTTTTGGGTTTTTTTTATCAAAGCCTTAGTTTCAAACGTTTTTAACTTTTGTCCTATTGCCTTAAACAAAATTTCACTTCAAATATTTTCGATAGATTTTTTCACAAAATTTCTGGTGGTGATAACGATTTTTGAAAAAAGTCAAAATTTGACCCAAATTTTTGAAAATAAAGAATAAATTTGACTTTTTTTCAAATACGGGCACTTTTTTCTTTCTTCAAAATAGTTTTAAAAGAAAGCTGAGGTTTTTTCCTATCAGACCTTCAATTTTTAGAGTGGCAAATTAATTTGTCTCTGAGTAAGAGAACGATACGAAACAAGATTCCATAATAGGGCGGGTGGCGCGCGATCTCCCCTAGTGCGCTCACGCCGAGGATCTTTGTGCAACGCTTTAGTGCCAGTTTTTCAAGTTAAGTAATATTATATGGTAATATTATGTGTCCTTCTGTTCGATTTTTTGGCGATAGTTTCAACAGTTGTTTTCTTTGCAGGCCTCTTTTGCGGTTTCTGTTTTTTGCCATTCGAGAAGATGACGTATTTCTCAGAGAACGAAAACTTTTGGAGTTGAAGTATTCCATTTTGAGTGGGAATGAAAGCGTGGTACTGTAATGTACCTGGTATCGTGACAGCTTTGTCAAATCTGGCTTTCAGTAATTCGGTGGCTAAGGCATGATTTTCTTTGCTGCTGAACAAACTTTCGGTCTCCTTACAGTTACTGTTCGCCCACTGAAACAAAGCATGGGGAGTGAGTATGTGATGTTTCGGAGAACATTGTAAGCTTGAACGTGCTGCTTGTCTCTTTATATTGGCTCCTATACCATCACATGCACCCTTACCGTGAGATGTACCATGGAAGTACCATTCAGCTTGGATACCAAAATCTTCTTCACGGGCTTGGAGATTAACAAAGCTACTCTTATTTTTGAAATGTTGCCCTGGACCATCAGTGAAATAGTAGATTTTCTTTGGCCTGAAATGAGTTTTCAAGTAATCTACTATTATCTTTTGATACTCGTGAACAGCCACCGTGTCATGAGCTAAGTAAACAGCCTTTCACATAAATCATCTAGGAATTCATCAGTATCCATTACCAGAGTTTTCAGAGTACATCGGTACAAAAACAATTCAATGTTCAATGAAAATTTTCGCACGCTCAACACGATGGTAGAAAATGTAATTACTTTGTTAAAAAAAAATTTCTCTTTTTTTGTGAAAATTCAACAAAATTCAAAATAGGAATACGCGGAACAAGTGAGGAGGAAACTGATACGAGAAGAGTGGCAAGGAGAGGACAAGAAAGGATGAATGGGGAAGAGAGGGGGAAAAGGAAGGATGGAGGACGACAGGGGTTGGGAAAACAGGGACGTTTGGTGGGGGAGGGGAAGTGATGATGATAGGAAAGGGGAAGATAAAATATGGATTGGGAAGGGACGTTAGCAAGGAGGAGAGGAAAGGAAGTGATAAGGAGGGGAGGGGAGTGGCCAGAAAAGGAGGAAAAAGGATGGTTAGGGAGTGAAGGGCGAGGAGGAAGATTGGAGGGCGACAGGAATTAAGAGTGTGAGGAGGGGACGCTCGAGGAGATAATTTACAAGAAAAGAGGAAGGATGGAGGGGGCGGTAGATGTGAGAAGTAACGTTAGTTGATGTCGAGCGGGTGTTGATGAGGAGAGGACAGAAGATTAAGGAGGGAGGGGAAGGTATCCTAGAAGTCAACTGCGCACACTCACGCCCCTCCCTAAACATTCCATTTCTCTTAACCCATGTTGCCCTCCAGTCTTCCTCTTTACCCCTCTCCGTCCTATTCATCCTTTCCCGCCCTCTCCTTGCCACTCCCTCCTCTCCCATATCACTTCCTTCCTTGCTTGTCGCCTTTTATATCCTCTCCTGTCTGCCACCATCACGTACTATGTATGTGTACTCCGTACCTCTATGTATCGTAGTACTGTACTTTGCACTCGCCTTCCCCCACTGCACTCATCTCTCACTCCCAGCCCTCCCCTGTAACGCCTCTCTGATCCACTTATCTCCTCCAAAGCCCTTATGGCAGATTGATGCTCAAAGTAAGACAGAAGTTACAAAAATTACATTGGCTGCGTAACTCAATTAAATTACTATTTGGACCTTGTGTATTTGACAGAAAATGCAAATCAAATACGAGTAATTTGTGATTTGGGTCATTTACATTGCACCAAATGTAATTGCCCTCAATTTTAATTTAGTGAGGTAGTTTTAAGCTGTTGAGGGCGCTATCGATCAAATGTATCTCTTGCCCGCGAATTTTCAAAGCATTGGACATACGTAATTAAAATTTGAAAAATGAAATTCTTGAAATCAAACCTAAAATATTTCTTGATTGGAAGCTTCGCGGGCAAAAGGTTGTTGTTGTTGATCAATAGCCCTCTAAATGGCTGAAAACAACCTCATTACACTCTAGTCAATAATATAGTTTGCCGAATGTAATTTAAATACTTTGTGCCCGGCTGTGCAGTGAACCTAAAAATCTACGTGAATAGTAAAACTTTTTAGAAAAAGTAGTTTGCATGGCATTATCATGAATAACCAATTGAAATGTTTGAAAAATTAAAATCTTTATAAATGCCTGAATCGTAGTAACACCTACGTTAAAGAGAGCCTTTTTCGCTGGGACTAGGGTGTAAAGCTAACAGTATATTTATCTTGAATCTCTTTCTTCAGTTTTGACCTTTAGTTTATGCATAAAGAAGTATCCGGAGTAGAAGTTCAATAATGACAGGGTAGAAAAGGGACCACACAGGGACCGAAACGTTGCCATTATTATAATCAATTTTTTAAATTTTTTATGGACCTTCTACTCCGGATACTTTTCGATACAGTATATTTATCTACTGTCTACACTATCTGCAAGAAACTATTTAAATCTATAAATCCATATAAAAACGTTATCACCATCTTCGACGTTTTCCTCGTCGCGCTTATCGTTGTCAGTCTCTGACACACTCCCACTGACACTGCTACTCCCTTCACTCGAGGAATTTATTTCGTTTTTCTCTTTCTCAGCTTCCGAAACAATTTATTGATCGCTCTCGTATTTATTAGTGAGAGCACTTGCACCTTCCGAACAGATGCTCAAAGAGATTTTCAGGTCGCTCTCGCTACCTGCTTCAGTAAAATAGGCCGACCTGCAATTTCTATGCCTATCTCGACCGCACTTTTCTCTAGCTCCTACATGCAGAAGCGGATAATATCTGAAAATAAATGGAGGCATTATCTGTACGAAAGCAAGACCTTTGCATCAATTTTGATAAAAAGCGGCACAAAAAAAGTTCGGTTATACATGCAATTTTGGAAGTTTCCAATTCTTTACATGAGCAACAAAACTTTGACCATTAAACAATATTATCGTCCTAATCATATCGTGTACAAAATTACAGATTCAATTTTTAATAAGAAAGTAATAGTCGAAAAACGCCCCACGACGAATATATTATGATTTATTTATTTATACCAGGAACTAAATTTGGCAGTATCGTAACACAGTCACGGGATAAATATCCCTCTACCAATGTGCATCTGCAATAAGGAATATTGCTTTTATGTGTATGCCTTTTCGTAATGAAGTTTTAATTTTATAACATTATTCATGTTCAATACAACACAAAATGAACGTATTCTATCGTAAGTCTTCCTGATGTACCCAACGCTAGGGAATTTGGAATTTAAATTTTCTTTCGTTTTCCGCTTAAGACTTTCAACCAAAAAAAAACACAATTTTAATTTTTTTAAATTTGAATTTTTTTATAAATATGGAAAATAAGCATGATACGTATGTTTAGCGGTATTTCCGGAGGGCAAAAAAAAACGACTGCGCAGCCGTAGGTGCCATATAATACCACTGCTCATCGAATTAAGCTAAATAATTCTTCCAAACTGTCCTGAGACTTGCCGTGCAATATTCCCTTTCAAACGCGCGACGCCTGAGTCATTGAGAATAAAACGCGTTTGAAAAAAATGAGACCGTCGCTAAGTAGAAGCGCGGTAAATCACACCTATGGCCACGTCTCACGACCGTGAGATGGGTGGTCACAGGGCATGATGAAACCACGACGACAAGCCAGCGAAACCCTCGTGTGTTTTGAGGTCACGAAGCGAACCAAGGATGGCAGCTTTCTGCTTTCATCTCGCAAGTGCCTTGGCATATTTTTGGCGGGCGGGTGTGGCTTCAAGGTTACGAAGCAATGATAATTTCGCACCTCTGAGGGCACTTCTTACCCCACCTTACGTGCCAGATGGATGCAGAAAGCTGTTATCCTTGGGACGCTCCGTGTCCTCAAGACACATGAGAGTTTCGCCGGCATGGTCCCACTGGAAGCAACTGCCATCTAAAAATGAGAAAATGATGTCTAATAACACTTATATCCACAAGCTCAGGATCTTTGAGAATGCTAGTAATCTTTCCTTTCTGCCGATGAATTTCGGCACACTTGTCCAATCCAAAGTCCATCCCAATCTCTCCTGTGTACTTTTCGACGATATTTATAGCAGTTTTAATTTTGCTTTTACCAGAAGCATAGATCTTCAGTTCATGCATCTAAAATACATGAGTGGCCTTATGCTCGCGATAATGAGTGTCGCCACAGAGGTATCAAGAAGCCCCCGAAACTGCTGTTATATCGGATCGCTTGTGTATATAAATACTGAGAAGCTACCTGCACGTTCTCAGTTGAGTATAAATCTCTCCAGTAAATGCAATTTATCTTATTATTAAACATTAGACATTAGTAAAAAAGATAAAATTAGATCTGTTTTTGTATCGCTCAGGATGCTCGTAGAGGCACTTTAAAAAATTGTAACGTTTCAATCACCAGTAATTATTATTGTCCTATCATGTAGCTCATTTTCTTCCTCTTACCCCTTGAAAGAGTTTTCAAATTCAACTAATTTTACGTGAGGAGGTACTTGGATGGAAATTATTGTGCATGTAAACTTTAATCCCACTACTTTCGCCGCAATAATATTTACTGGCGGAGCCACTTTCTCCATTCTAAATAGGTTTATTTGGCTAGATTTGTATTTGTTGTAAATTGCATTTCGACTCCGCCTCCTATCGTGATTACCCTATCCTGCCTATAACATACAAATTGATTGTTGCGGAAGAGTTGACTGGAATTTACATTAGGTCTTAACCAAGTTTCAGAGGGTGAAAAGATATCATAAGTATACAAATCACAGAATAATCTAACTTTTACAACCTCTGTATTCAAACGTTTTGGGGTGTGCTTCGGCTGATGTCCTCTCCTTCGTCTGGATTATTTCAGGTCGACCCTGCCTCCATTGAAGTTGTAGACCCTTTTCGCCCACTTGTTCTCTTGCTTTGAGCTTGTGCATTGTCTGTTTGCATTTTTTTGTTGCATTGGTGTGATATCCGATCTTATCTGGACTCTCAGTGTTGCGCTGTCGAGGTGATTGGTTCTTCTCTGCACCACAAAATTCTTCAGATAATTGACTACAATTACCTTCGCTGGTAAACGAATCCGGATAGGCTTTGGTCTTTGTGATTCCTGGAAAATTTTACCCACTCTATAGCATTTCAGATTCTCCAATGTTATGTTTTCATTTTTATTGAGGATGCTACAGAATATCTTTAACACAGCTATTTTTTCCAATCATGCTTTTTGGATTCGCCTACAACACTGTTATTTTTAGAAAGGGTATCCAAACATAATTATATTATTTTTTCTCCAGCTTCCATCATGCATTTCTGAGAGTGTTTGAGATGTGAGTGACATCAGTGACATACCTTCTCTTTCTGTTGTGTCCTGGCATGCTTCCGCTGAATGCTGCTGTACTTCTCTCAGCTTCGAGAAAATTCATTCCGATGCAATGCATTCGAAGAATCCCAAAAGAGCATTGCAGTAGCAAATTATATAAAATAGCATTGCAGGCGAAATCATGCAGTTGTCCTTATGACAGGATTTCACCGGAAGCGGGTAGTAATCTGAAATATTGCACCCACTTCCAGTGAAATCGCGGCGAAATTTCAGCTGTAACCACGTCTCACGACCGTGAGATTTTGACCTGATGAATTGGACCCTGATTTTGAAGTCAAGGCCGAGTGTTTCAGCAGCCTCCTCCGCTACTTTGTACAGAAACACCCCTTTGACCACTTCTTCGTGTTTCCTGACCATTTTAAGAAGAGCGTCTTGTCCATTTGCGACTATATGTGCTGTACCCAGAATAATCCTGCTGTTGAGACATTCAAGATTCAGTATTCCGCGACCACCTTGACGGCGTGAGATGTAAAGTCGCGGAACAGAAGACTTAAGGTGTATGCCTTTGTTCATATGCATAACCTTTTGGGCTCCGATATCGAGGGATCTGAGCTCGTCCTTCGTCCATGGAACCACTTCAAATTAATAGAGTACTACTGAAACGACAAGCATGTCGTTGCAGATACTTTGTTCCCCTCCGACAGTTCGGAAGACCATATCCGTCGAATGAGACGTTTGTATCTGCATTGGAGAGTATCCTTTATAGATGTCACGTCCTGAATGCGGTTCCGTGGCACGCCCAGGTATGTATAGGTCTCTCCACCGCAAGCTGTCGTATAGCGCTTCTGTCGACGAACTCAGGGCCTTCGGGGATGCCATTAAGTTTTCCTTCCTTCAAACAAACCTTGGCGCATTTCTCTAACCCGAATTCCATTCCAATCTGTGGAGTGTACTGTTTGACAATGTCTAGAGCTTGATGTGGTTTCTCTTTATTTTTAGCATAGGTCTTAAGATCATCCATGTAAAATACATGAGCGACCTTATGCTTTCGATTTCCAGGTTTGCCGCAGAGGTACCCTTCGGAATGGCGAAGTGCGAGAGATAGTGGCAATAATGTGAGGCAAAAGAGCAGTGGGCTCATGGTGTCGCCCTGAGAAACACCTCTCTGCAAGGTGACACTGTTAGTGATCACACACTGTTTTCCAGGTGAGATAGTAAATCTGGTTTTCCAAAGCGGCAATTATCTCTCTATGCACCTCACGATGTGTGGATGAACCTTTAAGCTTTCCTACAGACAGATGATAAGTCTGTAGGAGGTTGAATCGAAAGCTTTCCGATAATCAATTCAGGCCATCGATAGGTAACACTGATAGGATGCTGCGTCTGTACAGACACATCTCTCGATGAGCAGGTTCTCCCGACATCCTGCTACACCTTTCCATGAGCCGCGTTGTTCGTACATCTCTCGCGACACAGGTCCAAGTGTCCGAACAATCCTATCACTTAGGATAGCTGTGAAGATCTTATACAGTGTGTTCAGACAAGTTATTGGTCTGTAATTCTTAGGGTCTACTAAGTTGCCCGTCCTCGGCAGGAGCACTGTGCGCCCTTCCATCGACCACTCCGGAATAGGCTCTTCCGACTTTAGATATGAGGTGAAAACGCGGGCCAGATGCTGGGGGGTTATAAGAAACTTCATCCACGTCTTGATATGATCTGGTCCCCGAGCGGAATAGTTCTTCACGCCTCTATACGTTTTTCACCTCCTCGGTAGTGATAGGTGGGCATTCCTCCTCAGGTGTTATGAGGGCACTGCACAGCTTCTTGAAGCTATTTATGTTCTTTGAGTCTTCTTTCAGTGGATGCTGGAATTCGTAGACTTCTCTCCAAAATGCCTCGACCTCCTCTGGTGTGGGCGGGAGGACGACAGTAACTGGAGGGTCTTGGAAGAGTCGAGATGGGTCAGACAAAAACTCGATTTTCTCTGACCCACCTCTCTCTCCGCTCTGGACTTCTCCTAGCGTTAGATAGTACTCGTATTCTGTCAACAATAAGCTGCCTGATGCGACAGTTCGCGCGCGAACTGTCGAACCTTGGCAGTGAAAGTCCTGCCAGATGTTATGTAGTCAATCACACAATGAATGCGGGACACGTACTGCCTTGTCCAGCCTATCTTTGTGCTGAGTTGATGCATTCGTCTTTTGGTCTTATGATAAACCGTTGGTTTTGTTTTACGGTTTGCATCTGCCAAAGCTCTCGCTGCGTTATGCACACTACAATTGATAGTCCAGAGGTCGGATTCTTCGGAAAAATCTCGACGAAGCTCGTCATCCAGTTCAGCCAGATCTTTGGACTTGGGAGAAACCTGAATGTTGATGTTTCTCCGGGTCCTGAAGCATCGCGTTTCCTCTATTGGATGCCTGCTCGCGGTTGGTCTCAGTGTCGCCTCTCTTTCTCTGTTGCCGGCTTGTTCTGGCTGCGGTTGATTAGGCGCTCCGCTTATATAATGCCTTTTCCGGAGTTCCTCAGCACGGTTTCGCAGACATTTTTGCGAAAAATGCGAGAGCTCTGGGTGTTTCTCGCACCACAGAGTATGCAGTCGCGCCATGTAACCTTTTCGTTCAGGGGCCATACATGCTTTGGTGTTGTCATTGTTGTTTCCACGAGCAGCTAGAGAAAAGGGTTCGTCCATCCTTGTAGAGCGCCGCATGCACAGATGAGGCTGCATATTCTGAGATGATTCCTTGGGACTGAACGCGTCCTCGGGTTGCGGATAGAGGGTCCCTCAACCAAGAGTTTCTGTTGAATATGGTTAAAATAATTAATAAGCAGTCGCGGTCAATTGAACAGGGATGTTCCCGAAGGAATAACGCCTAAGCGGCGGCGTAGCAAATGTGCCGAAAGCTGAATGGGACTTGGTTGAGATGTCTTGAACGGTGACTTTGGGATACCGGGCCACCTCTCAGAGTACGCAGCCTTATCTTTGCACGCAAGGCTCTACAAGCATGGATGAACCCTTTCCCTAGCTGTTCGTGAGAACAACAATGACGCCATCAAAGCACCAAAAAGTTATAGATGCGGTTCAAAACGATCGAACGCGCAGAGCACCCGACAATGGGTCGGCAAACAATGCCGATCATCCTAGAGTTCGGGGTGCTGAGAATAATTTAGATGGAAACACGACGACGAACCGGCGAAACGCCCACATTCAGTGGACGGATCAACTCAAGGATGACTTGCTAGAGTGCTACGATGCCACCATTATCCCTGTTCACCGAGGCTTTATGGCGCGTATATAAACTCTGTGGTACCAGAACGACCCAGAGCAAGACAGAATGCGTCGCGCGTTCAATGTGTGATTGACAACATAACATATCGTAAACCGTTCACGGAAACGGTTCGAAAGTTCGCCCAAGAACTGAGCATCTTGAATCACACACTGAACAAGTCAAAGCTACAACTATTATCTGACTCAAGGAGGATAATACAGAAGAGGGAGTGGTGGATCAGGGAGTATCAACAGTTTCTCGTTGACCGATTGCGCCTCTTCAGCGATCTCCTTGTTTCTGTCATAAATCTACCCAAGCCCAAGGACGTAAAGACTTTTTGGAGAGAGGTTTACAAGATCCCGAAAACACTAAAGTTGAAAGAAGATGCTGACGATATCATCCGATTCAAGGAGTTTTGCGACAACCTCATAAAATCTGAGGAGGAATGTCCATCAATCACTGCCGAAGAGGTGAAAAAAGCACTTAGAGGCACGAAGAACTTTTCCGCTGCTGGACCAAATTGTAGTAAGAACTTCTGGTGGAAGAAGTTTACGTCTACACACCAAAATTTTGGCCGCATATTCACCTCATATGTAAAGTTGGAGACGCCCATTCCGCAGTGGCTGGTGTTAGGGCGCACTATACTCCTGCCGAAAAATGGCAACTTGTCGACCCCAGACAATTACAGGCCAATAACTTGTTTGAACACACTGTATAAGATCTTTGCAGCTGTCCTAAGCAACACGATTGTTCGTCGAATTGAGCCTGTGTGGTGAGAGATGTACGAACAACGTGGTTTCAAAGAAGGTGTACCAGGCTTTCGAGAGAACCTCCTAATTGACAGGTGTATCTGTAAAGACGCTGCAGCCCATCAGCGCGTCCTGTCAAGGGCCTGGATTGACTACTGGAAAGCTTTCGATTCAACCTCTCATAGACTTATCATCTGTCTGTTGAAAAGCTTGAAGGTGCATCCACACATAGTGACTTGCATAGAGAGATTGATGCCTCTTTGGAAAACTAGATTTACTATCTCATCTAGAAATTATCGTGTGACAACGAACAACGTCACCTTCCAGAGGGGCGTCTTTCAGGGTGATACCATGAGCCCTTTGCTTTTTTGCATCACACTTCAGCCTCTATCTCTCGCACTACGAAATTATTTTGGATACCTCTGTGGCGACACTAATCAGCGCGAGCATAAGGTCACTCATGTATTTTATGAAGATGACCTGAAGATCTATGCCTCTGGTGAAAGCAAACTTCAAACTGCTATAAATATAGTCAAGAAGTACACAGAAGAGATTCGGATGGACTTTGGTTTGAACAAGTGTGCCAAAATGAATCTGAAGAAAGGAAAGATTACTAGCGTTCCCAAGGACCCTGAGCTTGTGGTTATAAGTATTATTAGATATGTTAATACTGGAGAGACCTATACATACCTGGGCGTGCCTCAAAGCCGCATTCAGGACGTAACATCAGTGAAGGAGTCTCTCTGAAGCAGATACAAACATCTTCTTCAGATTTGTTCTTCCAATCTGTCGGTGTTGAACAAGGTATCTGCGACCAACATGCTTGCCGTCCCGGTTCTACTCTACTCGTGTGGGGTGGTTCAATGGACAAAGAACGAGCTTACGGCCCTTGATATCACCACACGTAAGATCATGCATTTACATAAAAGCTTGCATATCAATTCGTCAGTCTTGCAATTATACATTTCACGCAGAATTATTTAGCTGATTAGAATGCCGGACGCCATTTTAGGACCAATGAAATTTATGTGGCATGCCGTTTTGACGAGACGGGGATTATAACATATGGCATTTCTTATAAATGAATTTTAGGTTATGTGCTTATAAAAATTAGAATTGAAAGTAATTCGGAAAAATAAAAATGGGGTAAATTGGCAATTATGATAATTAAAAATTATAGCAAATTGCTATTCAGTTAAATGATTTTAGGTGAAATGAATATTAGGGAAAATAAAACTGGGGAATATTCATGCGCCTCACTAAAGTTTATCTCCTTCCAAAGGTAGTTGTTAGATGCACAAATATCCTTGTATATGTCAGTGTATCTTGAGTTGGAAACGTCCTTTATATCCTCGTTTTTTATTTCCTCTTGTAACTTACTAATTATTTCTTCAAAAGATTATTTTGATTTGTGAAACCTGTTAAAAATTCATCGAGAATGTGCTCCAGCTGAGAAACCCAGTTGAACTCAATGTTATCGGATTCAGATTCTAGCGTGTTTAGTTGCTTTAATCTATTATAGCATTTTTTAACAACTCATTCGTCTGGAATTCCTTAAATTTTCATATACTATATTTTGGAGCCGTATTACAATGTTGCCGAGATAACCGAATCAAAAAGTAAATTAGTTTCAAGAATTGATCTTTCTTCAGACGAACATAAGGTTTGTTTGGTGCTACATATAGCTACATTTGCCTTTGCTACTCGTTGAGTGCCATTTTCCCTAAATACGCCAGTACTCTCAAAGACTAATCCCAAGTAACCGTATGATTTTATAATTTCTATCTATTTCCCTCCCAAAGTTAATTTCCCAAAGAGTTTGTTATTTAGGCTTTTATGAAAAGGTAAAATCTTTATTTTTCAAGCATCTTAACGTTTGTGGGAGATTCCGCTAGAATAACTAAAAAATCAGCCAAGGCTAAAAGTAATATTTCAAGCAACTCACTTAAACCTACCCTTGAGACCCCGTGCTCTCTGAAAAATATTTCTGAGTCGCTTGTAAGAAGCCAGTACAGCATAGGACTCATAAATTTACCCTGCGGCGGTGCCATACATACATTGATCAGCAGTTCGAACTCGAAAGTTCATTGCCTCACTACCCGATTCGGGTAGTGTTTCTAGGTGGATTATTACTACCAATGTGGGCCCACCACACCCACGACGGTGTGCGGCGGTGCCATGCTGATTTTAATAGGATTAAAATTATTTCCGTTCATATCATCAGGGCCATCGGTAATTACCCACCTTCAGAATTTTCAAGTGGGTAGTAATACCCACCGTACGCAGGGCTGCCGCCGGCCCTGCATATCATAATACATATAAATAAATTTTTTGTTAAAGTTTTATAATTACTTTGAGTAGTTTGCTATCCAGACCTACACTTCAGAGCTTCGTCTAGATTATTTGGTGATTTACTGACGAGAATGCCTAATTAAAATCAACGAATGTGATAAAAAGTGTCCTACCTTTCTTTCTAATTATCAAATGGATCGCTGTTGTTGAAATAAATATGTTGCTTTCGCAAATTCTTTTCTTTCTAAACTCAGCTTGATCTTCAGGGATTAAACCTTTGATTTTGAACATGTCTATAAAATTTTGTTTCATAATTTTAACATTGAATTCAGGATAATAAAAGGAACGAACTTATTAAATTCATCGGTTATCCCATCGGGCCGTGCGGCTTTACAATTTTTAGCTTTACCTAAACTTTTGAATAATTCGTCAAATTCTATCTCGCCATATAAGGTTAACGTCCCAGTAATCGCGGCGGTCCCAGTAATCGCCAGTTTTGAAGTGTAAACGCCAGAAGTAAGTATTTTCCGCATTAAAATACATTCCTAAAATATTTTTAAGTAAGTTTGAACAGTGCTTGTTGTGGAAACCAAATTAGTTTTTTTGTACAAATAGTGCACATGGGTAAAAACATTGATTTGTATTGCCGGTGGCCATGAATCACCAAACGTTGGAAAATAGCTTAACATTTAGGTTAAGAAAGACGTTTCTTTGCTTAAGCCTTTAATATGTCAAGAAATTACTTGATCGCGACGAAAATTATTTCTTTGTAATGAAAGATCATTTTTGTTTCATAAAATTAAACAAAGTCTTCATTTAGTACCTTCTCGTTCGAGAAATAACCTTGCGCGATTATAGAGACATTTCAAAGGCATAGTTGCTCGAGTATTCGCGGCCAGTCGGGAAGACTAGGATGAATCTGTCAAAATTTTATTTCTATATTTCGTTACAAATAATGATTTAATTAACTTCAAAAAGGCGTGAAATGAAAGCGGAGAACTGATTTGTTACTGCGTGAAAAGTAATCGTAATATAAATTAGTGCCTAAAACTGGAAAAAGGTGATGTAAAATATTGTCATGACTTTAGTGATTTCATTATCAATTTTTTAGTTTATTATAATTTTTCAGTGAAGTTAATATTTATTGAGTAGTTTTTCATTAGCTAACATTAATCTATACTGCATAATATAAAGACAAATGTGTAACGCATATATAATTATTGATAGTTTTAATGTTTTGACAACGTAAACAAAACCTATAACCTCCAAATACACATGATTTTTTTAGTCACTGCAATTTATCAAATTTCGTCATTGTGTTTATAATTTATGTTGCAAAAAAGTTAATTATACAAATTACTAGTGTGTAAATTTTTGTATCCCATGTAATTATGTTGTACTTAGCCATTTTATAGAACAAAGTTAGGTTATATGACTTTATACAACTCAATATTATTTTTCGAAATTTATTTTAAAAAGGAAAATGTTAATAATTTTTAATTATAATATTCAGTATTATAAAAGAAGTTCAGCATTGTAGTTATCACTTATCGTGATAAAAATTCTAATAAATATTTATTTCGATTTATTTTTGAGACCAATTTATTTCTTATAAATAAAATATTAATTTTATTGGAAAATATTTTTAATTGAAATAAAAACTAAAAATTTTGAAAGAAAATTGATGTTTATCATGATTATTATAATGTCCATCAGACGTATTGGAACTATCAGGAGATTCAATGTTGACGTTATGTTTCGGCGAATTTCATCTCGGAGGTCTCAATCTCTCAATCAATATAAAACTAACAATACATCTTTCATTTCATTAAAGTATACTTAAAATACAAAAATACACTTGAAATACACGTCCAAATCACTAAAAACTGATTTCAAGAAAACTTAACCTTTTTCGCGAAGACTGGGACAACGATTAGCGATTACTAGTACATGGCAGATTTGGAAATGGCGATGACTGGAACATCGGTGCTTTTTGACTTTTAATTGTTTATCAAGAAGAAGTAATATTAAATATAATGTAAAACCAATTTTTATAATATTCTAGGATGTTTAATGCTTCAATCAGTACCAATAATTTTTTAACTAATCCTTCCAAAACAATTTTCTAAATATTTGAAGGCAATGAAATCTCTTATGGTGGCGATTCGTGGGACGTTTACCTTATTATTTTGGATTCGCAAAGTTTGTAATGTAATAATTTTATCAAACCTCAATAAAAATCGGAAAATTTGAAGTTCTTTTACTTATAAATTTCTTTGCTGTGATCCAGAATTATTTGGCATCTTTTATATTTATTAATGCCATTGAATCTTTTTCTCTTGTTTCTAATTTTTTATTAATATTTTATGAGATTTTTTATTTGCATTATATTTAGTTAATTCTACATCAATAATAGTTTTCTCTTTAGTCTATTTCGAAGCTTCATTCAATTTATCCTTAGAAGTTTCAAATTGTTCATTTATCCAACTTTAATTTTTTGTTTTTTGATAATTTGGAATTACTCGTGGGTGTGGTGAGCCCACACTTGTAATTATTTACTACAAGAAACTATCCACATAGAAACACTACCCGAATCGGGTAGTATCACGCCTACCCGGAAAGAGAAATGGCTTAATGGTATACTTACTTACTTACTTACTGGTCGAGCAAAACACAACCTTGAACTTGGTGCGACATTTAATAGCTATATCTAGGTTTGAATTCAATTGTTTTATTGAATCACCATTGATATGAATTATTTTAGAGTCCACAAAATGTATTATATATGTTTCCTCTTTCTCTGTATCCCATTTATAAATTTTCTGTAATTGAAGATTGTTTTTCTGTGATCGTAGGTAGTCTAATAATTTGACTATTAATGGTATATTTAATACCAGATAAGTTCATTGAAATCAGATCAACAGTGCTCTTGACACGATTATTATTTGTAAAGGTGAAATTCGCTGGCATATGACCAAGAGATATACCATTTAAAAGCGTCACACCTTCAGATTCCATAAGACTCGTTAGCAATCTGCCTTTGTAATTTATTTTCATTTACCTTACTTCTCTATCTCCTGACAATACTGATCCCTCTTGCAACATGGCATCAAATTGATTCAAATATCCCACCCTTCAATCAAAATCTCCTACGATCATGCATGGAATTTCATCTCTATCACAGTTTAGACAACCTAGTATATTTCCTAACATATCCATGGCCATATCAGAGTCTAAATTAGGTTTGAAATATACTACCTATATTATAAGATTTTGATTCTTGCCTCTTACTTTGATCAACATTAAAATCCCTCGACTTGCTCTGCCTATAATATGATCCTTCTCTGCGACATGTTGCACCATCTGATAATCTGCTAGAATGTTTGGGGATTTTTCAGGCTTTTTTATAGCCAGGTTTCGGTGAATCCTAATATTTCGTAGCCCAGAAAATGATCTTGTTTTTTCCAATCCAATTTTAGTAGATTTTCGTAAGCTCCGGTATTCCAGAATAGAATTTTAAATGGGGTAGATGTCCTATACAGAGTTTTGTTAAGTCACGGAACATTTTGAGGAGTTGTTTAGTTTCTCTGCCTTATCATATTTTGATCCTGTTTCCCTTCGAAAAAGAAATTTCTTCAAGTTTTGACGCTCAACTTTATCCTTCCTCCTTTCATTTTTCCTTTTTTGTTTTGTGATGCCCGGTTCAGGGGTGTTTTCTTCTTGTCTTCGATCCACGTTATCATCGATAATTCGAATTTTTTTTCGATAAGTGTTCTTCTTTCAGGAAATATTAAACGTCATTCAAGTCGCACCGCTTTCCCTCAATCCTCATGAAATCATCCTCTAAATGAACATTCATTTCCAGACATTTTGATACTGTGTATAGTGGAACTAATTATTGCTTTCTGATACCCAGCATGGCTTTGTCGTAGTCGTTTTTGATGAAATCTCTGGTTCCTCTAATCATAAACTTTCTTCTTAAAGTCTTGAACTTTTTTCTCTACATAGATAGAGAAAGCAGAACTGGCGTGTTGCGGCTATCGTTGCTGTGATTTTGTATTCTTCTTGCGAAATTCATATGTGATGTCCCGGTGTCTACCTCCAGCGAGATTTTGATAGAATGAATTAAAATGCCCTCTAAACCATTTTCTCGTTCGTTAATCTCGAATCCAACAAGTAGCACATTATTCTTTTTATTCAGTTTTTCTGACTCTTGTTGGTCTAGTGCTGTTTGCGTCTTTGAACCGCCATTTGTTTTCTCGCAACATTTAATTTCCAAAGTACATGTGAAGGGCCGCACTGCATATGTTACGAGATACTATAAACAGGATATTCACCATAAAATGTATACACACATAAAAAGAACTTTATTCAAATAATTGCATTACTATTGCAGGCCTGCCACAGTTGGGGTACTCAGATGTAGAGCCTATCGTTTTAGACGAGGTACACATTTCACTGGGAGGAGGTCCTGATGGATACAAAGCAGAGTTTCGGGAAGTTACAGCAAAAGGAGTATCTGCTCTTCGAGTTAAGGGTTTGAGAACTCAAATTACTGCTGATGAAGTTCAACTTCAACTGGCCCTTAGCATCCCAAAAATTAGAGCCACAGCTAAATACAGATCAAGTGGCACATTGATTTTGGTTCAAGCCAGTGGTGCTGGAGATTATTGGGGTGAATATGGTTCGTATCTAAACTTTGAAAACCAATAAAAATATTTACGATTGTAGTAGGACGCAATCTTTGATCTCGTCTGCATTGGACAAAATTTACGATAATGTTTACATCGTGTCTACTTCTGATTCTACCAGAGGGGTACAGAAATCATAAACGAATTCTCATACATTCTTATTCGGCATAAAAAAGCGCATTGACGTATCAACGTTATTTCAGAATGTAATTCGGGAACAGGGACGTTTGAAATTATATGCGTGTTTTAATGTTATACACGCACGTTGCGAGAAAAAGAAAAATGTGAAGCAAACCAACAGTTTGGGCAGTTGGTAACAACGTGTGTATGACATGACGTCAAACACATACACACACACGCTCAAAAACCCCAGATGGCGTCCTATATAGCAGTGTTTCCCAAACTTTTTCCGCACTATCTGGGGTGCGGCAGACCACAAGCCCTAACATTTTTTCACAATACCAAAACCGCAGCCTACAGGGACACTTGACTACGGGTCGTGCGAGCGGATGCCTGTATCGCGTGTAGTGTTAGATGCTTAGAGCCGCAAAGGGATTTCGAAAATTGTAATGCTATTTCTGGTATTATACAATTACAGCTTATCTACTATGGGGAAATTGCGTAAAATCCAGGAATTGTTCGGGAATTTAAATAAACGCGGGATAATTTGGCAATTGTCCTTGATTTTGTTTTTGGTGCGGGAAGTAAATTTAATTTCTTTTCAATTGGTTTATTGACCGCTTAGGAATACACAATATATAATTTTAAATTATGATATTTAAATATATATTAATGAATATCATATACTTGAATTCAGAAGGCGTGCACAAAATTTGTGAGGTTAGTGTATCGATTGTATCGATCAGAAGACTGGTCGCTGGTGATCGCTAGCTGTCTTTTATTTACATCTAGCAGAAAACTTCGCGCTCTACAAAATTATGCAACGTGCTTGATTTAGTGCCAGCAAGAAATTTGATATGTGATTCGGTAAGTTTTCCTTTTACATTGTGTATCTGTTTGTATTATCTATCATGGATTTCAAGACATTCCTTTTTTCGAGCCACTATTTTGATCCTTTTCATTTATAATATCAACAAATAAGAAATTCAACAGAATCATACAGTATTATATTTCTATATTTGAAAAAAATTTAATAATAACTAAGCCCTAGTTTGACAAACCTTTTTTTTGAACGAGGCTAACATGCCGTGTCCGCATGACTCAACGCAATTTTTAATGAGCTACAGTTTAATTTGCTGCGTAAAACTTCGACTTCATCCCATTTTATGGAATCAGAATCACTATTATGAAATTGGACTAAGTGCTTTGACCAATATACCTCATTCCGCAGGAACATGTTATTCTATACATTGCGTTTTTCTGATCGAAAATACCTCATTTATCTTTACCTAGTTTGATGAATTTATCTAGGTCGTTATCAACTATTATCAATCTATTGGTTAAATAAGAAAAGTATCATCAACATATCGAAAGTAGATGGGCATAATAAATTAGATTTCTTGTAAAACTTGTGACTCGAGGTCTTGCATTACTATCTCTGACAGAATTGCTGAAATAGGAGTTTTAGAAGAATGTAAATTTAATATTCCCAGCCACTTTCGTTATATTGATGATACTTGCCTTGTTTTACCAATAGATAAGTTAGATTCATTAGTATCCATTTTTAATTTCTACCACCAGAGATAACAGTTTACCTTTGAAACCGAAACGAACAATTATATCAGTTTCTTAAATATAGAAGTTATTAGGGGAGATGGTGACCTTATAATCACGAATTGGTTCAGAAAACAAACTCACTCCGGCAGATTTTTAAACTTTTTATCAAACCATCTGATCCAACATAAAATAGGAATTACACTGGTACTTGGAATCAAAAATGATTGCGGGTATGGCTTGATGTAGCCTTTAGGCTGAATCCAGACCGTCCGAACGTAAACAGGCAGGGTCGCTAAACGATTTCTGTTGGATTTAGAGGCATGACGCAACCTGATGTAACTAAAGCGCTGAGAGTGCGGCCCTCGAGCTGTTATATCACGCTTGACCGCTTGACTGAGCAGCGCCTCCCGCGCTCCTCGCAACACGAAACCGCCACTGCATCAATTCTCGGAACGCACTTAATCCGGACTGCTTAAATCCATATTACAGTGTATTACAAAGATAACAGATGCTGCCATATTTTGGATCTGAACCTTCATTTCGCACTAGAAATTTGAATTTAGTTGAAAAATATCTTAACTATAACAACTATATAACCCATTTTATTGATAAACACGTAGAAAAAAGACTAAATGGGTTGGAATCTAAAAGAAAGCAGCTTGATAGCATGATGTTGTGACCAATTATAATGACAATGCAATAATTGTAACGAAAGAAATGGTCTTCTTCCCGTTTGTTGGTTGAATTTCTAATAACATCAAGAGGCATTTTTTTAGGTCCGAATACCAACTAGATGAATTCATCAAACTAGGCACAGATAAATGAGAGATTTTAGATTAGTGTAACGTAATCTGTAGAATAACTGGTTCCTGCGGAATGATTTATTTTAGTCAAACCAAACTTAAACTTTATGTAAGAGTTAAAGAACACAAAAACAACATTACATTAGCAGAAAAATACCATAGCGTCATTGGTAAGCACTCAGTTCAATTTCATAATAGTGATTCAGATTCCCTAAATTGAGATGAATTTGAAGTTTTACAAACCGAACCGAACTATTACAGACGCTGTTTGGTATAAATGGTATATAATCAAAGTATGAATAAGATTACCGACTTGGATTTTTTCATTGATTCTTATAATATGTTACTAGAGTATTTGTGCTAAATTCTTGATTGAGTCTTATCAGCATTTATTGTTGTATTTATCAAAATATTTTATTGTTTGACGTAATTTATTAAAATAAGCATAACTATATATTATAACCTCGGCCTTTGACTGAGCCATGGTTGCCTTACGTCTATGATTGATCTATACGATGGATTTGTCAGAGAATTTTATTTTTCACGAAAATGTTCACAGTAGTCGTTTGATTCCACATTCATTACATAGTTAAGAAGGTGTCTATTTTCAATCTCTTCGACACTTTTCTTACCTGATAATGCATCCTTTCTGAATTTCCATTAAACGTTATCTATCTTTTCACAGAACGTTTTCTTTAAGAAACATTGACATAAATATGATCACTCACATTGGATTTTCTCAAGTGCCTTCTACAGGGTGTCCCACCAACTATGAATTTGCCGGTACTGGGTGATAGAAGACAAAAAAAGAATCAGAAAAGTCCTCTGGCAAAATCTGATCTGGGCCTTAGTTTGGGCACAGTAAAGCTTCAAAGTTGAACATAATGAACCAATCAGAATCGAGCTTTATCAAACACTTGTTTGTCTCATAAGTGTTAAGATAGTGTGCGTGCTGGCGGTTCACTTCAGCTCCCGCAAAAATGTCACATCGTTGATCTTTGATTGTTTCTACAAGACGCGAAATTCAAGCCTTTAAATTTTTTTAAATTCTTAGTTGTTCTCGCAAACGTTTATTACCGTCCTTAGAATAATATAACATTTGCTGAACCTAAAAAAGATGA
This sequence comes from Andricus curvator, assembly GCA_932195095.1. Lineage (NCBI taxonomy): Eukaryota > Metazoa > Arthropoda > Insecta > Hymenoptera > Cynipidae > Andricus > Andricus curvator. The sequence goes on along the minus strand of CAKNYM010045522.1, from coordinate 27,762 downwards.
CTTTCAATTTAATACAGAACTTTCCTGACATTTCATGTAAGAAAACCATCAAAGATGTTTAAATTTCAGAAGATCAAACGAACTTTTGTTCTTCAAAATTAATCTACAAGTCTAAGATGAGAAAAAACATTTCAAACCTCAAAAAGAAATTCTCTGAGATTCGTCGCAGAAATGTTGTTACATTTTTGTTATAAAACCAACAAAGTAACTTAAACTCGGAGAAACAAAAAAAACTTTTGTTATTGAAAATTAATTAACAAGTCTACGATAAGTAATTCTTTGCGATTCATTACAAATTTTTTTGTTACATTCATTGTAACAAATTAAGAAAAAGATTAAAAATGGGGAATCCAAACAAACTTTTGATCTTTAAAATTAACCAACAAGTCTAAAATAAGAAAACACATTTTCAACACCAAAAGTAATTCTTTTGCATGCGATTCAAATTTTTTGTTACATTTATTGCTACAAAAACAATAAATAAATCTAAAGCTGGGGAAACGAAACGAACTTTTGTTCTCTAAACTTAACTAACTATTCTAAAATAAGAGACACATTTTGTACCAAACGAAAGTAATTCTTTGAGATTCATTGCAAAATTTTTGTTACATTTATTGTAACAAAACCAAAAAAAAAATTGAAACCGGGAAAACCAAACAAACTTTTGTTCCAGAAAATAAATAAACAAGTCCAAGATGAGAAAACTCATTTTCAAATCCTCAAAAGTAATTCTCCGCAACTCTACACAATTTTCGTTACATTAAATGTTACAAAATTTTTACAATGGTTCCCAAAAATTACTTTGTTACAATTAATGTAACAGAATTTATGAAAAAAATCGCTCAGAATTACTTCTGGGGGTTCCAAATATGTTTTTTCGTTGTAAGCTTGTTGATTATTTTTAAAGAACAAAAGTTCGTTTGAATTTGCCATGTTTAATTATTTTTAACTTTGTTACAATTAAGGTAACAGAATTTACGAAAAGAATCTCAAACAATTACTTTTAGGGGTTCAAAATGTACTTTTTTATTTTCAATTTGTTGGTTGTTTTTAAAGAACTAAAGATCGTTTCGTTTCCCGAGCATTAAATTTTTGTCTAGTTTCGTTCAATTAAATGTAACAAAATTTTTACAATGAATCTCAAAAATTACTTTTGAGTTTCCTCAAATTCAATTTTTTGTTGGTTTTCTTACAATTTTTCTTACAATTTTGTTTTTGTAATAATAAATGTATCAAAAATTTGCAACAAATTGCAAAGAATTACTTTTGGTGCTTAAAAATGTGATTTTTCATCTTAGACTTTTGTTGGTTAGTTTTAAAGATCAAAAGTTTGTTTGGATTTCCCTTTTTAATTTTTTTTTTTAATTTGTTACAATGAATGTAACAAAAAAATTTTGTAATGAATCGCAAAGAATTACTTATCGTAGAATTGTGAATTAATTTTCAATAACAAAAGTTTGTTTTGTTTCTCCGAGTTTTAAGTGACTTTGTTGGTTTTATAACAAAAATGTAACAAAATTTCTCCGACGAATTACAGAGAATTTCTTTTTGAGGTTTGAAATTTTTTTTGTCATCTTAGACTTGTAGATTAATTTTGAAGAACAGAAGTTCGTTTGGTCTCCTGAATTTTAAACATCTTTGTTGGTTTTCTTACATGAAATGTCAGGAAAGTTCTGTATTAAATTGAAATTCATCTTTTTTAGGTTGAGCAAATGTTATGTTATTTTAAGGACGGTAATAAAAGTTTGCAAGAACAACTAAGAATTTAAAAAAATTTAAAGGCTTGAATTTCGCGTCTTGTAAAAACAATCAAAGATTAACCATGTGACATTTTTGCGGGAGCTGAAGTGAACCGCCAGCACGCACACTATCTTAACACTTATGAGACAAACAAGTGGTTGCTAAAGCTCGATTCTGATTGGTTCATTATTCCCAACTTTGAAGCTTTACTGTGCCCAAACCACGAAGGAATAGTAAGGAGTGGTATCATCCTATGTGTTTGGTGCGCAGAGGTGGGACAAGCGACGTCCAAGAATTCGTTAATGCTTGCCACGAATGAAAACTCGTATGCACGGTCGTGCACATGCGCAGAGCTGTTTTCGCAGTCACGTGTTATACCCACTCCCCTACATTATATTTTGACATCTCGATGCATATGCAGATTATGTTCGTTTGTGTTTTTATTTTGTTGGGTGTATATCACGTTCCTGAATTAAAATCGAGAAGGAAAATGGCATCAAAAATACGAAAAGGATCTGGAAAGTGTAAGCACTACAATAACATTATTATACTAATTTATGGATTACGTAAGTAAGGGATAAAGTTAATTTCAGTGAACAAAATATTGTAGGTTAATATGTGCAAAATTTTTATATTTTATGACCATTAAATAATTGCATGTGATTATCATTTTATAATAATGAAAATGTAAAAAATAATATAGGGGAAACCACCCTACAGTAGATAATGATTTACAGTAGATAATCTTAATTAAATGGAAAACTGACAAAAAATGTTCATTACTTTTGTTAGTAGAACGTTTCAGCAAGGATACTATATCTTCTGACGAAGTTTCATTGACATTCTATAATTAATTAATGCGTTTTATTGAAACATTCACATTCACAATTTTATTTTACTAAACCGGCAGCACAGAAATGTTCAAAACAAAACACAAGTTCGAAACTTCAAACACGTGTTGACATCGTTGGCATGGCAACCGCCAGTGCGCATGTGCACGACCGTGCATACGAGTTTTCATTCGTGGCAAGCATTAACGAATTCTTGGACGTCGCTGGTCCCACTCCCCACTTGCAGGGATACTACTTCTTACTATTCCTTCGTGGCCCAAACTAAGGCCCAGATCAGATTTTGCCAGAGGACTTTTCTGTTTCTTTTTTTGTCCTCTATCACCCAGTACCGGCACGTTCATAGGTGGTGGGACACCCTGTATATATCAATTAATTTTTTCCTCCGAATTTAAAACTTCTAACTCAGGTAAGCTCCAAAAAATTGATTGGTATGTTATTCGTATTAATTTTAATTCTCTATCAACTGATCGAATTTATGTACATTTTAGGACTGATGATGAGACCAGACTGATCTCGAAACGTAACAATTAGTTTTTTATCCGGAAATTAATTTAGTAAGACTTTTTAATGGTCTGGAAGTCGTCGGAGTATAATTTGATTTAGTTGTGAAACTTATTTTTTTTTTTTAGAAAATTTTTTTAAACATTTTAAGAACAGTTTGAAAAATAATTTGTTCTCCAAGACATTTTTTCCATTATTTTAATTGATTCAGTCTGAAAAAAAAACTTTTAAATCATTCATTTGGCAAAGAAATGGTTTTTATATAGTTTTAAATTAAAAATTAGTTTTACTGTGCCTGCATTTATTAAAATTTAAAAATATTATGATTATTTTCAGATAAGCGACATTTGGCCTACAATGCCGAGGCAAACTACTTTCCAAAGGGCTTGGAAATTTGATTTTCCATTGCTGAAAGTTAACAAGGAGAATTTAAATAGTTGATCTGCATTTACAAGTCACGTGAAATGTAAAAAGCATACGGATTTCGTCAGATTTGCTGAGAAATCTGTGAGTATTTCTACCACGAAGGAATAATAAGGAGACCGGACTGCCATGGAAAACTTTCTCGAATGTGACAGAAGCAATGGCACCGTAAGTGCCAGTCCTGTAAGTAGCAATCACTCTTTACTGAGTGCCGACTGGATACTTAAGGGCGCGGAACGGAAAGAATACAAAAAAATGGTCAAATAAAATTATTTTTTTCAAACAGAACCTCTACACTTGAAGGAACGGTCCAAAAAGGTCGTCTCGATTTAGTCACATTTCTTGATGAAAAAATTAGTCAAAGTTCAGCTTCTCAAATCTCCATTAAAAATGATTTAATAAAGTGTCTATTATTTCAAACATTCCACTTTTGAATTTTTATTTTGGTGTTATATTGTAACCTGTGTCCATACTTTCATCCATATCTTGACTTTTGACACATCGTCTCCTTTTATGAGCAAAATCATTTTCAATTTCAATGGTTGTAGCTGCATTTGCCGCTACATTGAAGAATTTTTTCTCGAAATCTTCATCTCGGATATTTTGAATCTGTTTTGTCAGTCCTTCTACTATTTTGGATTTTCTGTCTACCGTGAAATTTTTGTATTTTAAGCACCGTTTCAATCTGTCAATGACAGTTAAAATTCAAGCCCACACAATTAAGGTGCACAGAAATTTAAAATCTATATTAGCCAACAAACTTTTAGCTAATGCAATGGTGTCTGCATTATACTTATCAGAAGCCAAAAAATTTGATGCAGTGACAACTTCTGGGCGTTGTATGTTTAAAGCGTTTACTGCTGTTAATTTAGTCGACCGTCTAGTTTCCGCGTGACGATTCAAAGAAAAATCATGACGTCATGAAAAAGTCATAAATAAACATCATCATGTTGACACGGAAAAAAGTTAATAGTCTATGTGCTGGACATAGAACAAATTGAGCATGTTCGTTTATTTCTTGAATCTTAGCTTGGACACCGTTGTATTTTCCGCTCATATTACTCCCATTATCATAGCCCTGTCCTCTGATATTTTTAATTTTGAGCCCATCCGCTTCCAATTTTCAGGTAATTTCATTTGCTAATCTGTCGCCAGCCTTTTCGTGAGAGATAATAAACAATAAAACGTTCCGCTATGGTGACCTTCCCATTAACAACTCTCACATATCTCAAAATATGGGTCATCTATTCTTGTTGTGAAAAATCCGTAGTGCAGTTAAAAAGAATAGAATAATATTTGGTGGACGTCACTTCGCCAAGAATTTGTTTTTTAACCGCAGTCCCCATTAACTCAATGGTTTCGTTTTGAATCAATGGAGAGAAATAAGTCACGCTTTCCTTTCCATGAGATTCAATATGTGATTGTAATTCTGGATTCGCTATCAAGTTAATAGCGTTTAAGAATATTCCTTAACTCTGTTCACCAATTCATTCATCAGTTCCTCTCAGAGCTCAATTGTCTCAGCACAAAAAAGAATGACACTATTGTTTACCTTTATAATTTGCCGCTATTTTTCCTTTCCTTGATCTATTGCGGATGATTTGAACCTGCAATTTTTCTCGAGTGCTTTTAATTTAATACATTTTTCACGGTGTATTGATGAGTTTTCATGCTCACAGAAATCCTTGGATTAAAATGTCGCCAGTCGTTAAAACCATGTTCTGTATTGACAAGTGACGATAGACTGGGGGTCTTGAATAGGATTATACTGAACAGAATATAAGCGAAAAAAAAAAATTGCTCCTCCTTTTTAACTGTAGATCAACCAGCACCTGCCCAAAAACGTTGACTCATTTCCTTATAAACCATTCTTTAGAAAATTTTCTATTTCCAGTGGTTTCAGATAGAGGAAAATCTAATTCTTTTCTTGTTTGGGGCCACGTTTTACAAGAAAACTACGAATTGACTCAGTCATTTGGCTAAAACGTACAATTTTTTCACATTTAGTATATTTTTACTTATTTGAAGGAACTAAAATGTCAGTTGTGAAATAGTCCTTGAACGTGAACGAATAAATTAACGATAATATTTCGACATTCACTGCCAGTATTTCTAAGTACACCAGAGACTCGCTATTTGAACGCGCGATCGAACGCGTTATATGAATTTCTAGAATTGCTGGTCCCCACAGTTTCTCAGGGGGCAGGGTAAGAGACGGTTGCGACTCCGCCTCTGAAGGGACGCATGCACTATACCACTCAGTCAAGTAGATCGCGCAATATTATGGAAACGGTTCAGGCGGCCCTGACTGTTTACGTTTCGCTGTACGCGTTATATGAACAAGGCCATTTTCAGGCAACCCCCGAGATTTTTCATCTATCGAGTGTTTGGTGTAATTTACAAATGCAGAATTGCGTTTGATTTAATAAATGAACCGACGGTTATATGAAAAAAAACGATGATGTGTGTAAAATTAGAAGAACGCTGTGCAGAAATGAAGAATCGATTCAAAAATAAATTATCAGAACCGTTATAATCGGAAAATGTACAACGAATTCAAACTATAGAGAAGTATAACAATATTTTCAAAGAAGTTGAAGAAGCGATGATGAGAAAGGCAAGTGAAGAGATTTGATATTATATGCGTGGGAGAAGTTAAAAAACTCATTCTTCCAATTAGTGAAAAGTGTACAAAAGTTAAGTATTACCCAGTGTATAGTGAACTGTTCAATGCAATTCATAAAAATAATGTGCAATGTGGTCACGGTGGCCGCAATAGAACGGAAAGTGTGCTGTCTGTGAAAGATGCTAACAAAACGAGAGAAACAATATATCTTTATATAGGACTGTGTATCATATGCGAAAAGAAGCGCAAACTTCCAAAAAAGGCCTTGTTGTGAAACCAATATTATTTAAAGAAATTAATGATCGTGCTCAAGTGGACTTAATAGACATGCAAACCAGTAAAGACCATACTCTAAGTACCTACTCAACTACCAGGATCATTTAACGAAATATGTAAATCTTCGTCATTTGAAAAATTAATTAGCTGTAGAAGTTGCATATATAATTCGCTAATTAGGTGAACGAAGAATTAAAAAATATGTGGTCAGATCTTGCAATAGAGCACAGGAAACCTCGATACTTCCAAATTCAAGGAAGTGCAACACATTCTCGCAGCATGTATGAAAGAGTTAACAAAACAACTAAATGGAACGAAGGACTGAGACTTTGTCAACTTAAAAAAAACAATGCATTTCATTCTGGCGTCCAACAAACTCTATTTACAGCTTTTATGTAATATGAATTGTCTTTGGTCGGCTTTACATTTGCTTACTTTTACAGGTGGGATACCAAATATTCTTAGTAAATTATCTTGAATGACGCTAATCTTGAACGAAGATCCAGATGTTAAATATATTTCACAATCAGAAATACTTCTCCAGAAAAGTGACGTGGAAGTTGTTTCTTGTTCGAATAACGAAGGTAATTCTATGAGGTGCATGATGCAAAACTAATCGTAGGTGGCAGCACCGAGCCGAGAACTAGACTCTCTGTCGATGAGAGACGAAAAAAAAATGGTGCTAGGTGTACGGTTGCTTATAATTAAATATATGAGGGTAAATAATCTTTAAATATATGTTTAGTGCTTATATACGAAGGTAATTTATACTTTTAGTAGAAATTATACATACAATGAGATATATGGCGAACTATAGTAAACCTAACCGCACTTTACACGTGACAGTCAGAAAAGGATTGATCAACCTTTTACGAATGCTATATGATAAATATTGATAAAAAAGTTTGAAAAATATATTACAAGGTATAAATTAGTTTTGCATCATGAACCTCATGCTTGAAAATATCTTATGCAGAAATGTATTTAAACACGTACCCCCCCCCCCCCATGTAAAAAAGTATAGAAAAATCTTTGAGTAAAGTTTAGATTTAATTGAATTTTTCGAATCCGACTTTGATAGAGTTTTATTTATATTTTAATATAAAAACCTCCACAAAATTAGTGAATTCCTGAAATTTCTAATCACCAAAATTTTACATTTTCAACAAAAAAATATTTCAATTTAATATTTTTTATCTGTTAGAATAAAATTTTATTTTATATCGTGCACACTGCATGTATTTTAATTAAAAAGGCTCTTCCAACTTTTAAACTATGTTCCTATATCTGTAAAACGAAACGAACTGTCTACCGTTACGGAATTTTCCATGAGACTAACACCTTTTCCAGCTCGCCCAAGGCTAGCGTCACGGAAAATTCCGTAATACTAGCCCTAGTGCTTGACCGGTTAGTTTTAATTACAAGTATAAAACTTGTAACAAATACATATAACCTTGGCAGTAAGGGAAGTTTTACGCCGTTATATGTAACAAAATCACAAACATTTTTCGAATATATATATATATATATATATAGTTAAAAGTTTGTCATAAGGACAACCGCAGGATTTCGACGGGAGCGGGTGCTAATCTGAAAAATTGCACCCGCTCCCAGCGAAATCGCGGTGCAATTTCAGCTGTAACCACGTCTCACGACCGTCAGATAGGTGGTTACAGTCTGCGACAAACTCAATACGATGATCCGGCGAAAGTCTCGTGCACTTTGAAGACACGGAGCGACCCAAGGATGACCGCCTTCTGTATTTTCCCTGCAAGTGTCTCCGCATTTTGTTGACACGCAGGGATGCTTTTCAGGCTATTAACCAGTGAAACCTTGGCACATCCAAGAGCGTCGATGATCAAGACGATTAGCTTAACAGAATATTCCGGGTATAACCGTCGCAACTCTCTTATAAGGTCTTATTAGAAGAAGGTCTTATAAGGTCTAAGGTTATAAGGTCCTCTCTTTCTTTTCTTTCTCCTTGGCTGTGACGTTTTTGTCCGCTGGTGCCGAAAATTCGATAACGAACATGGTTCGTTTCTCGCAGTCAAGGAGAACTATGTCAGGACTCGAGTGCGCAACAGAAACAATTGTCGAGAATATGAAGTTCCAGTATATGCGGCACTTCTCATTTTCGACAATTGACTCTATTTCTCTAGGAGCGTTAAGCGGAGAGGTATTTGGGCTAATGCCATAAGAATGACAGAGATGGTAATAAAGTACTCTTAGTGCCGCATTGTGCCTTTGAATGTAGGTCGTTTCCGCATGAGTTGGACAACTAGATAGTATCTGTCCTAGATGTTCGGGGTGTGCACGACACGCTCTGCAGCTATCATCGGGAATGTCTTGACTCAAACCGTCTTGACATGCCAAAATGAAGCCCTCCGTGCCCGACTTCAATCCGGGTGATTTATGGAAAGCAAACGTTAGCTCATACGACATCGACGGATCTTCCACATTTCTGTGGAAGATGCCGTGCATCCTCTTGTCGAGGAGCTGTTCGTGGCAGTTTTCTCCTGTGCTTTCTTGATCCGGGCCTTCAGGAGTGAGTATTCAAGATGGATAAGATTTGATGCGTTTTGCTCACCCCTAATATTGAAGTCAAGGCCGAGTGTTTCAGCAGCCTCCTCCGCTGCTTTGTACACAAACGCCCCTTTGCCCACTTCTTGGTGTTTCCTGACCCTTTTAAGAAGAGGATCTTGTCCATTTGCGACCATATATGCTGTGCTCCGAATAATCCTGTTGTGAAGACATTCAAGATTCAGTATTCCGCAACCACCTTGACGGCGTGAGATGCAAAGTCGTGGAACAGAAGACTTAAGGTGCATGCTTTTGTTAATGTGCATAACCTTTCGGGACCCGATATCGACGGATCTGAGCTCGTCCTTCGTCCATGGAACTACTCCAAATGAATAGAGTACTACGGGGACGGCAAGCATATTCGTTGCAGATACTTTCTTCCTCGCCGACAGTTCGGAAGACCATATCCGTCGGATGAGACGTTTGTATTTGCATCGGAGAGTATCCTTTATAGATGTCACGTCCTGAATGCTGCTCTGTGACACACCCAGGTATGTATAGGTCTCTCCAGCGTGAAGGTGTCGTATAGCGCTTCTGTCAACGAGCTCAGGATCTTCGGGGATATATATATATATATATATATATATATTCGATTCGGTTTCGGTTTTTAACAAAGCCACCGAACGCGTCCACGGGTTGCGGATAGAAGGTGCCTGTACCAAGGGTTTCTGTTGAGTATGGTTACAATAATTAATAAGCAGTCGCGGAAAATTGTCCAGGGATGGTCCCCAAGGAATAACCCCTAAGCGAAGGAGTAACAAACGTCCCGAAAGCTGAATGGCACCTGGGTGAGGTGTCTCAAACAGTGACTCTGGGATACCGGGCGACCTCTCAGAGTATCAGCCTTATCCTTGCACGCGAGGTTCGACAAGGATGGACGAACCCTTTTCCCTAGCTGCTCGTGGCAACAAGAATGACAACATCAAACATAGTTGTAGGAAGTTCGGTTCAAAACAATCGAACGCGCAGGGCTCCCAACAATGGGTCGGACAACAATGCCGACTACCCTAGAGTTGGGGGAGCCAATCAAGACGGAGTCGATACGATTCACCGGCAGAATCTCATTACTTTTAAGTGGACGGATCGACTCAGGGACGACCTGCTGAAGTTCTATGAGACCAGTATGGCGAACAGGCATCCAATAGAGGAAGAACGATGCTTTAGGACCCGGAGAAACATCAACATTCAGGTTTCTCCCCAGTTTAAAGATCTGACTGAACTGGATGATGAGCTTCGTGGAGATTTTTCCGAAGAATCCGACTTCTGGACTATCAATTGTGGTGTGTACAATGCAGCGAGAACTTTGGTAGATGCAAACCGTAAAACAAAACCAACGGTTGATCATAAGAACAAAAGACGAATGCATCAACTCAGCACAAAGATAGGCTGGGCAAGACAGTACGCGTCTCGCATTCAGTGTGTGATTGACTACATAACATCTGGCAGGACTTTCACTGTCAAGGTTCGACAGTTCGCGCGCGAACTGCGCATCCGTCATCACATAATCAACAATTCAAAGCTACTGACCATCAGGCATATTGTTGACAGAATACGAGTACTATCTAACGCTAGGCGAAGTCTAGAGCGGAGATAGAGGTGGGTCAGAGAAAATCAACAGTTTTTGTTTGACTCATCTCGACTCTTACAATACCCTCCAGTTACTGTCGACCATCCGCCCAAACCAGAGGAGGTCGAAGCATTTTGGAGAGAAGTCTAGGAAGTCCAGCATCCACTTGAGCAAGGCTCAAAGAACATAATTAGCTTCAAGGAGCTGTGCAATGCTCTCATAACAGCTGAGGAGGAATGCCCACCTATCACTACCGACGAGGTGAAAAACGTATTGAAAAATAGCATGAAGAACTATTCCGCTCCGGGCCCAGATGGTATCAAAACCTTCTGGTGGAAGAAGTTTTCTTCAACCCACCAGCATCTGGCCCGAATTTTCACCTCATATCTCAAGTCGGAAGAGCCTATTCCGAAGTGGTTGGTGGAAGGGCGCACAGTGCTCCTGCCGAAGACGGGCAACTTAGCTGATCCTAGGAATTACAGGCCAATAACTTGTCTGAACACACTGTATAAGATCTTCACAGCTATCCTAAATGATAGGTTTGTTCGGACAATTGGACCTGTGTGGCGAGAGATGTATGAACAACGCGGCTAAAAGAAAGCCGTAGCAGGATGTCGGGAGAACTTGCTCATCGATAGATGTGTCTGTAAAGACGCAGCATGCCAACAGCGATTTCTATCGATGGCCGCTTTGGAAAACCAGATTTACTATCTCATCTGGAATACATCGTGTGATCACTAACAGTATCACCTTTCAGAGAGGTGTGTTTCAGGGCGACACCATGAGCCCTCACCTCTTTTGCCTCACATTATTGCCACTATCTCTCGCACTTCGCCATTCTGAAGGGTACCTCTGTGGCAAGTCTGGAAACCGAAAGCATGAGGTCACTCATGTATTTTACATGGATGATCTTAAAATCCATGCTAGAAATCAAGAGAAACTACATCTAGCGCCAAGGTTAATTTGAAGAAAAGAAAACTTAATGGCATCCCCGAAGATCTTGAGCTCGTTGGCAGAAGCGCTATACGACACCTTTGCGCTGGAGAGACCTATACATACCTGGGCGTGCCACAGAGCCGCATTCAGGACGTGACATCTATCAAGGATACTCTCCGATGCAGATACAAACGTCTCATCCGACGGATATGGTCTTCCGAACTGTCAGCGAGGAAGAAAGTATTTGCAACGAACATACTTGCCTTGCCCGTAGTACGCTATTCATTTGGAGTAGTTCCATGGACGAAGGACGAGCTCAGATCCCTCGACATCGGGTCCCGAAAGGTTATGCACATGAACAAAAGCATGCACCTTGAGTCTTCTGTTCCACTACTTTACATCTCACGCCGTCAAGTTGGTCGCGTAATACTGAATCTTGAATGTCTTCACAACAGGATTTTTCTGGGTACAGCACATATGGTCGCAAATGGAGAAGACCCTCTTCCTAAAATGGTCAGGAAACACGAAGAAGTGCGCAAAGGGGCGTTTCTGTACAAAGCAGCAGAGGAGGCTGCTGAAGCACTGGCCCTTGATTTCAATATCAGGGGTGAACAAAATGCATCAAATCTTATCCATCTTGAATACTCACTCGTGAAGGCCCGGATTAAGAAAGCACAGGAGAAAAACTTCCGCGAACAGCTCCTCGACAACAGGATGCACGGCATCTTCCACAGAAATGTGGAAGATCGGTCGATGTCGTATGAGCTAACGTTTGCTTTCCTTAGATCACCCGTATTGAAGTCGGGCACGGAGGGCTTCATTTTGGCATGTCAAGGCGGTATCCTTTCCACTCTAGCATACCGTCGCCATATTTTGAGCCAAGATATTTCCGATGATATCTGCAGAGCGTGTCATGCACACCCCGAGCATCTAGGACAGATACTATCTAGTTGTCCAAATCATGCGGGAACGACCTACATCCAAAGGCACAATGCGGCACTAATAGTGCTTTATTACCATCTCTGTCACTCTTACGGCATTAGCCCAAATACCGCTCCGCTAAACGCTCTTAGGGAAATAGAGTCAATTGTTGAAAATGAGAAGTGCCGCATATACTGGAACTTCATATTCTCGACAATTGTTTCTGTTGCGCACTCGAGGCTTGACATAGTTCTCCTTGACTTCGAGAAACGAACCATGTTCGTTATCGAATTTTCGGCACCAGCTGACAAAAACGTCACAGCCGAGGAGAAAGGAAAGAAAGAGAGGTATAAAGACCTTATAAGGGATTTGCGACGGTTATACCAGCCATACCACGCTGAAAAAACCAGTTCTCGTCAGATCACTGAAGTTAAGCAGCGTTGGGCGCGGTAAGTACTTGGATGGGTGACCATTCGAGAAAACTGAGTGCTGTTGGCACATCGTGGGTGTGGTGAGCCCACACTTGTAGTTATTTACTACAAGAAACTATCCACCTAGAAACACTACCCGAATCGGGTAGTGTCACGCCTACCCTGAAAGGGAAATGGCTTAATGGTATACTATACCTGGAATATTCTGTTAAGCTAATCGTCTTGATCATCGGCGCTCTTTGAGGTGCCAAGGTTTCACTGGTTAATAGCCTGAAAAGCATCCCTGCGTGTCAACAAAATGCTGAGGCACTTGCGGGGAAAATGCAGAAGGCAGTCGTCCTTGGGTCGCTCCGCGTCCTCAGGGTGCACGAGACTTTTGCTGGATCATCGTATTGTATTCGTCGCAGACTGTAACCACCTATCTCACGATCGTGAGACGTGGTTACAGCTAAAATTTCGCCGCGATTTCACTGGGAGTGGGTGCAATGTTTCAGATTACTACCTGCTTCCGGCGAAATCCTGCGGTTGTCCTTATGACAAAGTTTTAACTATATATACATACAGGGTGATCCTGAACTCATCATATTCCTTTTACATACACATTCCTGTTACGAAACTGAACAAAAAACTACTGTCACAAAATGTCGTACGATCAATAGTTTTTAAACTATTGAGAGGTGTAAAGAACCAATGGGAGCTCGTTATTCCCGCGCGAGCTCTAGAAAGTGATGCACTCCAAGTCAGTAATTCTAATATTCGCCAGAAACAAACAATTTTGAAGCACAGTGAAGTTCGCAAAACATATCAACCTCACTTGTTCAGTGATTCCCTCGATTCAGATTCTAGAGTTCGCGCAAGATGCTTATCTACGCGCGGAAATAGCGAGCTCCCATTGGTTCTTCACAACTCTCAATAGTTTAAAAACTATTGATCGTACAACATGTGGTCACAGCAGCTTTTTGTTCAGTTTTGTACAAGGAATGTGTACGTATAAGGAATAAGATGAGTTCATGATCACCCTGTATATAATAGTACTTTTAAGATGCGGTTGCATATGAAAGTATCGGAAAATTCGTAAAATTTTCCGTTCCTTTTGTAACGTTACAACTGCGTAAATTTTAGCATATGGCTTAAAGTGTACATTTGCGGAATATACAGTTACAGAACTTAAAAACTTTTTTAGATCTTTTAGGTTTTAAATAAGAAAGCCAGTAAAAAAATTTAAAAAGATATAACGCGAAAACGAAATTCAAGTTAGGTTTGGTGAATTCGATTTGCTGCCTCAATCGAATTGGACCTTTAAATTCAATTCTGCAATGCATTAGGCTCTATTCGGCCGAGTTTTTTTTATGAAATGAAGGGAAATTATAAGTTGTTCAGGGTAGCAATGAGTATAATTATAACAAATAAAGTTGCCCAAATACATTTGTGGGGTTTGGGCGAGCGATATTAATTATTCAACTGAACGGAGTGATAATAACCAAACTTTGACTCCAATTCGGCAATACACATGATTTGACAGATTCAATTCTGCGAGGTGCAGGGCGATGGACGCGGTGGGTTACTGGTAACTTCATTGCCGACAGTTGGTGTTGAATTTTTTTACTATTTAAAAATGTTTAAAAATTTACAAAATAAAGTTGAAAAGTTTTTTTTCCCGTAATTGGCAACAATTAAACAGTTTTTACTGAAACTAGAGCAAGAAAGCGCACGCTACATAGCCTTTTCAAACTTTTCCAGATCTCTTCTATATATGGATGTTACTCTTAGATAAAATTAATAAAAACTGAGTTAATCACAAAATAATTACTTCTGGAATAATGAAATTGCATTATACTTGTTTCAATTATAATTAAAACAAGTATAATGCAATGCTATTATTTCAAAAGTAATTATTTTGTGAATAATTCAGTTCTTATTTTATTTTAATCTAAGAGTAACATACATATAGAACAGAACTGGAAAAGTTTGAAAAGGCTATGTAGCGTGCGCTTTCTTGCTCTAGTTTCAGTAACTAGACGCAGGGCGTACATCGCCCTGCACCTCGCAGAATTGAGTCTGTCAAATCATGTGTATTGCCGAATTGGAGTTAAAGTTTGGTTATTATCACTCCGTTCAGTTGAATAATTAATATAGCTCGCCCAAACCCCACAAATGTATTTGGGCAACTTTATTTTTTATAATTATACTCATTGCTACCTTGAAAAACTTATAATTTCCCTTCATTTCATAAAATAAACTCGGCCGAATAGAGCCTAATGCATTGCAGAATTGAATTTAAAGGTCCAATTCGATTGTGGCAGCAAATCGAATTCACCAAACCTAACCTGAATTCGTTTTCGCTTTATATCTATTCAACTTTTTTTACTGGGAAATTGATGAAATTATGACTTCGTTTCTTATCTGTTTTAATCAATTTAACTTCTTGATTAGTTTTGCCTTTTATGTTCTTTCCTGCTTTTCCAGCTTTGATATATTACTGTTATTGAGGAAAATAAGAAGTAAAGTTAATAAAAAAAGAACCGCAAAAATAATAAATTCATCCATTTTTTATTTAAAGTCTAAAAGAGACAGAGAATTTACTTTTTACTTTTTTCAAAATATATATTATGTATTTTTAAATTTTCTTAGAAATAAAGTATTGGAACCCCATTTTTTATTCACCATTCTTAAGAGCAGATAATATATCATTAAAAAATTCTAATGCTATGAATCGTGCAACAATCCTATTCAATAAATAAAAGTTTCATTTAACCTCAGTAAACAATGGCTCATTTTGTTCTATGAAAGATTCTCTACAATTATACTCGATGAAGTTTGATAACAAAAATTGGTTTGAAATTTGTTGAATAAGATATTTATTTTTAACAGAATGCAACGAGTAAAATTGTAAAAAATGTTTCGAAGAACAAAATAAACCATTGTTTATTAAAATTGGATTCAAATCAAGATATGTTATAAAGAGGTTTAAAAAACATTAAATATAAAGTAACAATTGTTAGAAAAATAATTTTGGCTAAAAACAAACTTCTTCTAAAATATATATTGCTGGTTCTCTTAAAAAGCACTGGAATTGATTGCCGTTATATTTTTTCTACTTTTATGAACCGTTTTTCAATTTGAGGTTATGTCAATGTGTCGAACCCAAGAAGCGATTTATTTATTATTTGTCTTATGTGTCCATTCAATAAATTTCGACTCGATATATACTGCTAAGCCGGTTTCGAGAAATTCGACTCAATCTAAACTTGAGTCCGTTCGTATAATTCGACTCATGACTGACGCGAAGAGTCGATTCGGATTTTTGCGATTCGATCGCAGCTTGAGTCGGTGTCAAAAAATTCGACTCATGATACACGTCTATGAATCGGTTCTGAGTGGAGTCGAATTATGTTGCACACCACTAGTTTCCATAAAGAATTAAAAGTTGAAAAAATGATAAAAACTTGAGTTCACGCTATTTTCTAATAGCCATCGTACGTTTTTCAACTCCATGTCTATGCAAAATTTAGTATATGTTGCTAGATATAGAAAAGTATTTAATCAATACAAAGCTAGGAACCAAATTTATTTCAAATCAGGCAGGTTCGACGCTTAAAGTCGCAAAATCTCTCGGGATTGAAATATGTTGTTTTTAGAGGAAATTAGTATTTCGGAAAAAGACGATAAATGCTATCAGAATCAGAAATAATATTTTTGCATTTCCTTTCAATTAAAAATTCCCAAACAAAAATTTTCACTGCACCCTTCTGCATAATTTTGAATTTCAAACAAGTTTATAAATTTTTTTCAGTGCTTATGGAAGATCACAACTAAGTTCAGTGGAAAGACAACTGGCGCTAACAAATGTAGTTTATGTAAAAGAAAAGTGTACATAATTTGTGGAATATTTGAAATTGATACAGTGCAAGAAGGATACGGAGCTTCAACTGTATGCAGACTGTGTCACAGCAAAAATGAAATGACTGCAAATAAAATACCGGTCCGAAGTACTATGGATGTATTTACTATGGGTGTATTTATTTGTGCTCATTTTATGAGCACTTCGCTTCCCTATAGGTATCAAATAAATTTGCTTGCTCATTAGGGTGGCCCAAAAAATTACATTTGAGAAATTTCAACGGGAATCTTCACCAAATCGTTCTCGCAGGCAAATAAATGTATACGTGTTTTTGTTTATTTTCAAAAAAACTTATTTTTATCACTCGCTCAAGCAACTTTCATGTCTTATGGAGTTTAACATGTAAAATGTGTCCTATTTTTACATCTTCGATTTTGGTCAGGAAATTATAAGTCAATTCATTTAACCTTTTATATGCTTGTTCACTTATGAGTGAATATTGCATTTATCGCATTCTCATATCTTATAAATATTACGCAAAAGCTTTAGGCATATCAAAAATGGCATAAAATGGCAATATTTGGACGCTGATTGCGAGACTTAGATAGCTTGTGTAAATTGTAATTTTAAAGACACATTTTTTAGACTATTGAGAACAGATTTAAAAAAAGCTATATTAACCTTTAATTTACATTGAGAAAAGAGTAAGAAATGCTTATGAAAAATGACTTTAAGTTTAACACCGACTGAAGGGGCTGCAGGTGGACAATCTGTAACCGCTGCAAAACAGCTTGACCCTCGGCTGTTTCGGTCATTGAGCACCGTATTTGCTATGGTCCCAAGCTACGGTCACTAACAATCATTTGCATGGCAGAGTGGTAATAAGTTAATAAATCTATAGCTGCCCTCTGGGTCGAACCTGTAGCTGCTGTTGGGACTTCTCTACTTTAAAGCAGGAAGCTTTTGAGCCTTTGAGCGAGTGCTAAAAATAAGTTTTTGTGAAAATAAAAAAACACGTATATATTTATTTGCCTGCGAGAACGATTTGGTGAAGATGCCCGTTGAAATTTCTCAAATGTGATCTTTGGGCCACCCCATTCCTCACAAAGGAAGGGTTTTCTCTAACGAAATAAAAAAAATGGATGCTTTTAATATTTTCCATACTTATGTTTCTGTCTTACCGAAAATTTCATTTTCAGAAAATCCGAGAGCCCATCAAAATGTCAATTGATGTGTTCTGTTAAAATGAAGAACTTTTTAACTTATGGAAAAAATGTAACTTTTTTTTTTAACTTTCTAAGTCGCTATTGATTAATTAAGAATGGCCGTCAAAAGTTCGCCAATAGATCAATCCACGCGTCTCAAAGACGCGAACAATTACATCAAAGATAGTACTGTTATATTCCCAATATAAAAAATTTACCTTTATTTAAGATAAATAATTTGGTAAAACGATATTGCTAGGTTATTGTAGGTTATGAAAGATTCTTCAATTGAGCAATCGATGTGTCTCGAAGACGCGCACAAATATATCATATATAATAAATTACTGTTATATTCCCAATATTAAAAAAGTTTTCCTCATATCAAGAAGATAAACAATATATTTTTTAAATTTATAAGTCGGTATTGCTAGATCATAAGAGGCCATGAAAGGTACGTTAATACATCTTTCGACGTGTCTTGAATAAGCGTACAAACATGTCAGATACAGTACTGTAGCATTCCTAATATGAGACAGTTTTTCTCATATAAACAGAATACACAAATTTTTGTTAAGTTTTGTAAATTGGTACTGGTGGGTCATAAAAGGTTCAACAGTATGTCAATCGATACGTCTCGAACACATGACAAAATATATTACATATAGTATTGTTGTGTCTTAAATATCAAAATATTTTTCTCATACAACTAGAATAAACTGTTTTTTCTTTATTTAATAAATACTTTCTGGTAGGTCATAAAAGTTTCAACAATTGGTCGATCAATGCGTCTATAAAACATCAAAAAATACGCTAGATATCGTATTGTTGTATTTTGAATATTAAAACAGTTTTTCTCACATAAAAAAGGTAAATATTTTCAATACAATCTCGAAACTGAAAAAAAACATTTTCAAATGGCCGATCAAGCTCAAAATACTATCAGACCTGGATAACATTCAGAGCTACAATTTACTTTTCGAGATATAGTGAACAGAAAAAAGTTACACACACACAAGGACCTTTAAAAAAATATTTTCGAGCTCCTTGGGTCGAATTATATCTAAATATATAAAAAAGTAGATTTAAAAATTTGAGTGATTGAAGAGAGAAATTCTATAAAAAAAACAATCCTCCA
>CAKNYM010045520.1:39819-65735 GCA_932195095.1 Andricus curvator | reverse complement strand
AAAATTATTGAGGTCATATAATAACCGATTCCTACCCTGCTGATATTTTTTTTGTTTCAACAACTCAAGTCAACACGAAATATGATATAGAGTTCAAAATTTAGAAATATTGTTAAAAATTTGGTAAGATAGAAATCGGATAAGTATGATATCGCCTTAAAGTACTCAGAACAGTTAATAAATACATTTTTCAATCAGGACAAGTGAATCGTCTAGTTGCAAATCCGGCCAACTCCTCAATTTTGGGAATGCGTTTTTTCAGTTTTTTGAGTCCTAAGTGAACTTTTTAATCAACTGGAAACAAGAAACCATGAAAAAATCGCTCAAATCCCTGTTTTATATGCGTTCGAAAATAACGACTTGCTGAAAAACCGGTCAAATCTCCATGCTGAAAATGGCCGCTCGTTTCGTGTAGTTTTCACCTACATCCTTAAGGATAAAGAAGTTTGTGGAAGAAGTTCCTTTTAGTCAAGCACGAAATAAGAAAAGTGTTTTGAAACATACTGCCCTAATGTCTTTAACAACCGAAGTGTTTTGGTTCCCATCTTATTCTGGCTAAGTGTGACAGAAAATCAGCTGCCCTCAACCATTTTGTTTTTTGGAGATGGCCGGTTTTGCCACTAGACGATTCAAGCATTTGCCTAATTTCGGGAAAAAGACCAAGTTGAACTTAACGATATTATAATACAATATTTAATTTCTTGTATGACTTGTAGAAATAATTTTTCCCAAAGTTTCACTGAATATAATAAAAAATAAGTATATTCTAGTTAGAGGAATGAATCCGAATCATTTCGAAACAAATTATATTTTTATGAAATACTTGAGTATTATAAATTATTAATAAATTATAGACTTTTTAGAAAGAATGTTAACCCTACTTTCAAAGTATTTTAAGAATTTGATGTTTTCGAAGTGTCCCTTAAACCCAAAGGATGATGTTCAAACTCAAAATAAAATTTGCGGGTCGCCAAGAACAGTTATGTAATTAATTCGTACATTGAAGATTAATAAAAAGAAAAGCTTTGCGTTCAAAATGTAATATTTAAATAAAATTTTTAATTTAGTTACTGTTTTTTTCCGGATTTCCATCCTTTTTCTAGTTTAAAAATCCATTCTATGGACATGGCACAATCTAATCGTGAAACTGAATTAACATTGACTTTTTCAAGAAATAATTTTTGTGATTTGTAAACTGAATATTACAACAAAATACGTATATTTAAACATTCTTTGACACGTTATAAATATGAAAATACTATTTGCTCAAGAATTTGAAATAGTGCAATTGGCTTCAAAAGCGGCGGAGCCTTTTTTTCTCGGTGGGGACAGGGACATAGATTTATAATATTGAATGACACAATTTGTACATAGTACAATAATATTATACTATGCAACAATTGTAGGGGAGGCCGGGGCGAGATGAGCATAGTTATCATTTTCAGTGAAATAGTTGAAACCTATAGTAGTTTTTAAAAATGTAAGTGGTTCTATACATTATATGAACCTTCATGTATCAATTTCATAAAAGACAAAGTGTTTCAAAAATAGTAATTGCGATGAAAATATGAAAATTATAATTTGTGCACATGTCTCATCTCGCCCCATGCTCTGGGGCGAGACGAGACACGTATTGGGGCGAGATGAGACACCTCAACTAATTATTAGTTTTTGTTAATAGAAGATAATTTTTCCTTTTTTTTCGTACACATAGAAGATTATTTGAAGTATTGTGAGAATGGAAATGAGTATCACGACAAAATATAATTGTTTTACACGATTGAGCAATATGATTATTCGTACCAATTTATGCTCTGTAAAATGTTCAACAAATAATTTTGTAAGGTATAATTAAGTCTGATTACTTAGGTCTTAGGGGAAGGATTTTATAAATATTTGACAGTATAAATGCATTTAATGGTTAATTAATTCAAATTTTTCCTTTATATAATAACTTTTCTAATTTCAAGTTGAATTAACATTTATTTGAAATTTTTCATTTATAAAATATTTCTGAAATTTTTTAAATATAACGGTTCAACTGTTAATAGAATATACTGAAGAAACAGCTCAAAAAATAAAATGTATAAACAAACCCAATTGCAGGTGTTCTGATACTAGAATTTCTTTATACAACAGATTTTACAATAACTGTCATAGACTCTTCCAACCACAAATGTCAGTTTTTCTTTTGTAAGTTTTCACTATTGCAACTCTGTTTTGAATCTTTATATATTTTCGAAAATTCCACTCAAAACTACTTACATCTTGCAAACAAAAACTTTTCTGCCAGCTCCATAAAGAGGTTATGACAAACATGACAAGAGCGTCTCATCTCACTCCATGAACCCGGCTCATTCCGCCCCAAATCAAAATTATGATTAAAACTTCAATATTTCCTGTTTTTATTAATTAATTCTGTATAAATGCATTAGTACATTCAAGTTCGGTAAATAAACTTCACGACAAACTTTAGTTTAAAAATATTGTCTATTATTTTCAATCATTTCCTTTCGTTCTATGATATCGTAGAATAACAGGATTCAGGTTTTGAAATTTTAATCATTTTTATTTTTACTTTATCTACTCTATTTAATTTTTATCTTTTTCCGAGTAATTAGAAAATCATTATTACTATTATTTCCGAAAAGAAAAGCAACAAAAATCACATATTTTGAGAGAAAATGCAGTGTCTCATTTGACCCCGTATGCTCATCTCGCCCCGGTCTCCCCTATATAAGTAATAAATAATAAATAAATAATAAATATAGGTATGAAATATTTGAAAGGTTTCGCAAAGATTTCGGATATACTTAAAAGATTTTACAAAGACTTCAATGATTTTTCCATAATTTCACAAAGATTCAAATAATTTCAAAAATATTACCGAACATTTCAAATTTTTTTCAAAAATATTTCGCAAAGATTTTACAAAGATTTCACAAAAATTTTAAAGATTTCAATGATATCCCAAAGATTGCAGATAGATTTCAATAATTTCCTAAAGATTTCAATAATTTCACAAATATTACCAAATATTTTAAATATTTAACGAAGAGTTCGATGATTTATTTAAGAATTCACAAAGATTTCCATAATTTAACAAATATTTCGAAAATATTTAATAATGTTTTCTTTCTGCATACAAAATATTTTTTCGAGATAAATATATGCAAAAAACATATTTTAACAATTAAAATTAATTCAATTTGTATTTTCCCCATGCATTTGAATAATTGTCGGCCTAAAAGTACAGCAAATGCCGCCACTCGGCCAGGGTCTAATCTCATGACACATTTATTCTACAGGTCTTTATAACATCGAATATATTAATGCTCCTAACCTAAAAATTGTTAACATACACCACATACATCACATAGATCACGTGAATGTATGAAGAGACTATAAATTTATTACTTTAAATAGTTTAAATCTCTGCGAAACACATATAGTAGAGCTCAGACTTCACTAAACAGGACCCGGGCTCAAAATTTGATTTACATGCATATTTTGAAGAATGTATAAAAAGTAGGTTACACAATCATTTTAAAACTAAAATAGATAAAATATGATTTAACAGTCGTACCCGTCTCAATCTGAAATCTGAAGCGCGGTTAAGGCACCAAGCGCACCAGAAATGTTTTTGAGGTTATTTTTGGTCAGATCTAAGAATAAGAAACTTCATCTTCTCCGTAGGCGTAGACATTTTTGTTATTGCTTCCCGAGCTGCGAGAATGCCCGACAATTCTACTATATTACGGAAAAACTTACGTAAGTGACTTTGCGATTACGGTCTACTTTCTTATACCTGGTTATGGTAAAGTAAACCTACACGACAATGTCACTGACTTAAGTTTTTTCTTAACACGGCACTCACGGCAGAGTTCCCAAGAACGGTAACAATCTGATTGGCTATTCTTTTGGCGGGAATAGCAGAATTATTTGAAAAAGTGTTAATACGCATGAGCAAACAGCGAAACGCGAAACCTAATAATAATAATGGAATTCGCCAAAAACAAAGAAGAAGAAGAAAAAGAAGGTATTCCACATAGCCTTTAGTTCTTTGTTTCCGTTCAGCGTTATTGTTGATTATGATCCCGAAATTTTAGAATAAAAATCGTGGTTTTTATAACAAGTAAGAGTACTATTATTACCATATTATTAAATTGTGTGCATGTGCGGTACACCGCGACGCTGGATAACAGAAATTGAAGCCGGGCGTCTTGGAATATTTAAGAATTTAATTTTGAAGCTTTGCGGCTCAAATTTCCATTTAGGGACTTTCAATAGTACAGTTGTAAATTGAAAACGTTCAATCGTGAATAATCTGGTATTGAAGGTTTAAAAAATAGAGACAATGTCATACTTAGACGATTCCTACCTTACCAAAATATTTATGGAACAACTCACATCCACACAAAATGAGATACTGAGTTGAAAAATTAGGCTATTTAAAAAAGACACGTTTGTATGGTGCTCAATTTTGTAGAATTACGAAAAAAAACATTTCTAGAATAATAATTTTTTGTGGGTGATTCTGAGACCAATCTATTTAGATTATTAAATTTTTCAATTAGGAAAAGAAAACAATCCAAAATATTTATATACATATCTAAAAATTGATAAACTTCAATACATTCTTCTTACAAAAATTTTAATAAAAAGAAAGACTTCTTTCAAGAAAATTGAGGTAAAATTATGTAAACTCAATTTACAGAAATCTTACCTTATTCATAAGCAAACCCTGCAGATTGGAAAGAATCGTGAGTTTAGTGTCTCTATTAAAAAATATTTTAATTAAGATAGAAAAGAAATCCATTTCATCATGAATAATTTTTGTAAAATAAGCAAGAAAAAGATTCATAATTAAAAAAAAAACTTCCTTAATTCTAAACATTTAGGACTCCAAAAAACGTTCTCTACTTCCTTTTATTTCATTTCCCATAATTTGAACAAAATGTTTAACAAAAGTTGCAAGTTAAACATTCAGGACAGGGGCGTATCGAGGAGAAGGGGGGAGTTACCCCCCCCCCAATGATCGTGCACGGAAAAAATTTATCCGTGAAGAAGTCACGAACTTGTAGCTAGGTCTCGGATACGAGATAAAAAAATGAAACATTAAATCCTTATTTCTATGAGAAATATATGGATAAATTTCGAAGTTTCTTACGAACAGTTCGAATTTCCTACGAACAGTTCCTGAACATTTCAGACTGAAATAAAAAGAGAAAAAATTTTATTTGTGCGATTTAATTTGATATTAATTTATAAATTCGCAACTCAGAAGATTCGAACCTCAACGACTGCTGACTCACCAGTTTCTAAACATAAACCAGGAGTGCGTAAACACGCGCAGCCATCGAGGCCAAACAAAATAGGTATTATAAAACTTCTAGCCACTCATCCGACGAGCTCGAGGTACACATACGAGCGCACACGCACACCGCACGTTTGGGAGAGTGTGTGTGTGGGCCACGTACAGGGGAACCTAGTTTCGAGTTCCCAGATTTGTCAGGCAAGCTCGTGAGTGCTCTGAGAATCTTTTCCCAATTACTCGTAATATTTTTGTAATTATTCACGTAAAAAAAAGTGATGAACCGTTTTAGAATTTTCACATCGAGTTCGTCAATCTTTCTCAAAGTTCGCAGGTTATTTACGAAAATACATAAATATCCGATGAATTTTTCTCATATCCGAGGCCTAGCTACTAGTTCGTGACTTTTTTATGGATAAATTTTTTCCGTGTGCCGAGGCGGTATTTTCGGGTAATTCGACTATAAATTCGACTACAGTCGGCAAATTCCACTTATTGAGTCGGCATTTATGACAATACTCACCCCCCAAAACTCAATACGCTCGCTACGCCCCTGAATCTTCTTCGTCTTTATTGCATTCAGTAATAATAAATGTAAATCAATGTTTGCAGCATGTCGGAACCTGATAACGATCATCTCGTAATCAACATACCAGGTTTCGCAGTGGTGGAATTCGATGAGGGGTACGAAGTAATACGTACAAGCTGGGCAGTTTTCGACGAGAATAACACGATAAGAGCGACCCTCTTTCCACCAGCTAAGACTAATAAGGAAGTTGATGAAATATTGGAAAAAAATGTACAACCAGATAAAAGTTGGGGTGACGATAATGGCGATCCGTGGCCCATTGAAAGGTTTTGTTGCTATGCTATGCTATGCTTTCGCCAAACCAAAATCGGAGGATACCAAAATACCGATAAAACTGGAGTCGACTTTAGAAAAACCACAACAACGATGTCCTTCAAGTAAGTTTATCATCATCTATCTAAAAAAACAGTATTTTTTCGGCCCTCTTCAAATACCCCAGGACGTATGTACCAAAAACTGATAGTTTTCCATGTTTATGAAAAAAGTTTCAAAGTTTCAACAGATTTTTGATAGATTTTGAAGAATTCAGGGCTCGGAACGAGTTACTTTTTAGTCACTTAGTTACTTTTTTGATCCACGGTTACTAAAAAGTTACTTATTTATCAAAAGGTTACTTTTGGTTACATTTTTTGCCCGAAATAACGAAATTAATTAATTCATTAATCGTATTATTTGAAAAGTTGTGAAAAATGTAAAAATGTAAAAATTTTCAGTAAATTTGGCACTTTAGAGCCGGGAAAATTAGGGAATAACAATAAAATAATTAGTTCGTATGTAAAATCTATAAAAAGGGCTATCAATTGAATAATTATGAATCCTGATAAAAGTTGCAATTTAGCTAAAATTGCTAGTTTTTAATTAAAAACTTCAATCTATTTTGTTCAAATATCGAACTATTTATTGTATTTTTCAATGAGGATTTATCTTCTTTGGTTGAAATTCGGTTAAAAGTTGAACAATTTTGGTTAAAACTTTTTTTTTTGTTGAAAATTCGTCTTTTTTGTTAGAAATTCCCTGGTGGAAAAATGTTTACAAGAAAGTACAACATTTCTACAAATGTAATTTTTTGTTAAAATATGTACTTTTTTATAAAAAATGTACAAAATTTAACAAAAAAATACAGTTACAGACAAATAGCTAATTTTTTCGTGTATTTTCTGGTAGAAAAGCAAAAAAAAATTAACAATAAAGTTTGACTGTCGACAATTCAAAAATTTGTATAACTTTTTATTGATAATATGTGTTTTACTTTGTCGTAAAAATCTGCAAAGTATTACAGAAAACTACAGGATTTTACATTTTTTAATTTGGGTGTCTGACGTCATAAAAATACTTTTAATTTTACGTAAAATTATTGTAGAAAATTACAAATCTTTACCAAAAAATACAAGATTTCACCAAAGTTGACATATTGCGAAACTGTACTTAAAAATTGTGTTGTATATACTAGTAGTTTATTGTAGAAATGTACAAATTTAAACAAAAAAGATATAAATTTTTACAAACAATACACTTTAAGAATCCACATCAACGTTTCGACTTGTACTTTACTGTCAATTTTTGTAGGATATGTAATATATAAGTTTTTACAAGAAACTACAATAAAGCTAATATTACACTTTTACCAAGAACCTATGCTATTATAATAAGTCACATTGAACTGTAGTTCGATTATTGAAAATTGAACAATTATTGATTTTATAGGACGATTCTGAATCTATTAAAAATTAAGCAAGTTACAGATTTTAACGTTAAAAATATAAATTTTTCAATTCGAAAGCCTCAGTAGTTAAAGAAATGTGAACTTTCGATTGACACTTTCTAAACTATTCTTAATTCTAAAATAATTTCAAATTAATACGTTTATAATTAAACGCTCTTATTCGATTCGAAATCCTATTCAAATATTGTTTCAATCTAAAATGATTTTTTATTTTGAAAAATTAATATTAAGAGCAAAATTAAAAAAGATTGAAAAATTTGTGTTGATTAATAAATGACAATTGAACAATTATTAATTTGGAAAATAATGAAGAAAGTTTAAAATATATTTACAAGTTTTGAAAAGATTCCAAAATAACTTAAAACGTGAAAAAATATAAAAACACTGAAAACAGAATGCAGATGTTTGAAAATTCCGAACACAAAATTTATAAGCTTCTTAAGCATTTTGAAAGGTCTTGAATGAATAAAAAATTCGTATTATAATTCCTAGAAAAACTAACAGTATATTTTTTTAGTTAATTTTCAAAGAATATTTAATAAAATTTACAAAACTTTCAAAAAAGAATCAGGATGATTTTATGGTAATTTTTTTTACTTTTGCAGGATTTGAAAAAAGTCGAGTTGCTTAAAATGCTATAATTTTGAAAATTTATAAATTTTTTGATTAATTCTTCAATTCACAGCATTGAAAATGACAGCTTGGATTTCTGTTTTTTTTTTTTATCTTTTAACTGTACAATGTGTAGAAGTTAAAATTTTGCAGTTTAACGGCTTTTAATTTTAAAAATTTCAATTGGAAAGTTTTAAAAGCTTCCATTTTATACATGTAAATGTATTTTGAAAGTTCAAAATTTAAAAAGATTTAACTGTAAGTATGCTCGAATTTGCACTTCAGTTTTTGTAACTTCAAAGGAAAAAAAGTTTATCTTTAAGAGTTCGAATCTTTTAATTTCAATGACCGTGATCAATTCTTTCTCAATTGTTCAATTTTTATTTGCAGTCGAAAAGTTGTTATTTTTCGACCTAGGATGACAAATATTGAGAATATTGCAACGAGATAATTTTAAATGACACATATGGTGACGAATCGATTAATGTATATTTGAAAAAACTTCAAACTTAAGGTTTTTTGGTGTTAAATAAAGATTATTCATTATTGTCTTTTAATATTCTACCATTGCTTTGAAATTTAAACATTGAAGCTTTTTTGTAACAGCGATCAGGTACACATCTTGATTTAATATTATCTCATTGCAATATTCTAGTCAAAAGTCCATATTTACTGGTTGAAAATTCAACTGTTTTGTGAAAATTGGTCTTTTTGGCTTAAAAACTCAACAATTTGGTTGAAAAATAACTTATTTTGTTGATAAATCGTCCTTTTCAATGAATTCTACTGTTTTTTATATTGAATTTTTTTTTGTCAGAAAAATTCAAACATTTTGTTAGAAGCCTTTTGGTAAAAAATCTTTCTTTTTGGTTACTTTTTTGCCACATTATTGTTACTTTTCGGTTAGTTTTTTGAGAGAAGTATGGTTACTGTTTTACTATTTTTTAAGCTTGAGCAGTTCCGAGTCCTGAGAATTTCAAAGGATTTCAGGGGATTTTCGACCAATTTAAGAGATTACACAGAATGTTATGGGATTTCAAGAAATTTAAAAATAAGACTTTAAGCGATTTCAAATACTTTCTAGAGACAGTAAAGAATTGTAAAAGATTTAAATGATTTTTACATGATATGTATGAATTTAAATCGATTTAAGAAGATTTCAATATATTTCAAAAGATTTCACAGCACTTCCAAAAGAGTTGCAAGTAATGTTAAAACATCTCAAGGGATTTCACAGATTTTCTAAGGATCTCAGGTGATTCAAAAATATTTCAAGAGATTTCCAAGAATCTTTTGAGACTACATGGCCTATGAAAGGATTTTTATGGATTTCAACTCATTGTAGAAGACTTCAAGGACGTTAGTGAGATTTTAACGATTTTGTCAAAGTTTTTAATGGGTCTTAAAATATTTTACGGGATATTTCTTAACTTATAAAGGTTTCAAGTGGCTTAAAAAGATTTCAAGAGATTTCAACAAAATTTTAGAGAACCCAAAGTATTGAAAAAGATTTTAAGAAATGTAGAAGTATTTCAAAATATTTCTAGAGATTTTACAAGATTTCAAATTATTTCTAAGGATTTTGAGGGGTTTCACTGGATTTTTAGTGATTTCTAAAAACTGAAAGGAATTTCAGAGGATTTCTAGGGATTGCAAAATATTGTAAAAGATTTAAATGGAACTCTAAGGATTTCAAGTAAATTTCGAAAGTTTTAAAAATCATGAGGAATTTCGAATAATTTCAAAAAAATGTACGTGTTTACACGGGCTTTCGAAACGTTAAAAGAGTGGTCAAACCCTTATTTAATATTAAGGCATAAGTATTGTAAGATAAACAAATATTTATTTGTATTGTTTGTGGAAAGTTTGTGGCTTTGTGACTTTTGAATTATTAGAAGTTATAAGTGAAGTCCGTAATTAATTAAAAATACAAATTTTTAACTAATTTTGCCCTTTTCAGTGCAATAGAAATTAATAATTAAAATATGTAAATATTTTATGAATCGCTACTAATGGGGCAAACATGGTCAGAAATGGCACTTCTATCCTACATTTTTATTCTTCAAATTGGTAAGAAATAAGAAAAAGGACAATAAGTTCTTCAGCTTTAATACTTTCAACTGTTTTAATTTTCAGTTCAATTTCTCACAATATATGAACTTTTTCGGGCAAACCATAGAGATGTTTTCGGTAGCTAATGTATCAAAATTTATGAGAGAATGAGTATGTATGTAAATATGCGAAAGAATTTGAAGTACCAAAAAAACATTATTGGAAAAATAGAATTACACGAAAAAACTGACTTTTTAAAGAAAAAATGGATTTTTCACAGAAAAATCTGTGAAATATTAATATTTTAGTACAAAGAAAAGTTTTAGGGTTCTTCATGTGAAAAATACAACATTTTGGGGTCAAAATGACTTCCTGTGCACTTGAAGGGTTAAATATCTGTACACTCTTGATTGAAAATTTACATTAAGTCTTTTTGTCAACAGAAAATATCACGAACGAATTTGAGACGGAATATCGTTAAGAAAAAGAAAGTGACAAACATGACTACAATGAAAATCATCCTTTGCGTAATTTTCATATAATGAAGTATGTTAATTTTCCGTCTTCTTGTGCCTTAATTTTTATAATGATAACATACAATGTTTTTCCTTACAATAACACAAAATATAATGAAATGCTGCGCTTGATAAGCCCAAGTTGAAGGGAAAATGTCAATTTAATAAAAAGATATTACAAAAAATGTCCAATTTAGGTGTTTTATAAAAATTGGAATAACTCTAGAAATGATTGACAATTTTCAAAGTTCTTTGACTCAACAAAATTTTAGTTAATTCCACAGTTATTCTGTTCGAAAATAATCGGAATTTGACGTCCTTTTGAAATGTTTTTTTATTACGGCTCATTTCCAAAAGGCGACATCTTAAAAAATAGGCGTGTAAATAATTTTCGCCAGTAGGGTACCTCGCCTTCAACATAAAAAATTTCTTCATGCTGGATCGAAATGTAAGATCAAATTTTTTTCTGCAGAGGAAAACATCACCGACGATTTTGAAAGGCAGCTCTCACATAATGAAAATAATCAAAACGGAACTAATGGAAAGACATTGGCATCATCTTCTCCAAATTGTGATATCGATTTTGATGAAAAGAAGCTGTACAGTCACAAAAGAAAACTTCCTTCAAGGTTTCACGACTCTCAAGAAGACGTAGCAGCTTGTAAATATAAACACTATTCTGAAACACTTTTTATTATTTTTGATTACAAATTATGCATAAAGTCATCAAACATTTTTTTGCTCTGCAGTGGATCCGTCACAAATTTTAATGCTTAAAAAAATGAATACAATGGGAGTTCTGCTGGTATCGCTATGTCGTGACCGTGAGAATAATAGAGTTACAGGAGAATTATCAGGTCGACTATCAATAACTTTCCAGAGCAAGGATTTAAAAATGTTTCCTGCAAATAGCAAAGAAGAAATCTGTAGCATTGAGAAAAAGATGTCGAGTAAAAAATTCTACTCAAAAGTGGTAAAATTGATTAAATTTTATATAATTCATAATAATATTCTACCACTATTATCCATTTGTTGGCACTGAATTTTCTGGCAGGTGTTAGCACTCAGTAAAATTGGAAAGCACGCCACTATGAACATGACTGCTGCAAATTTACTGAAGCACGTTCTAACATACGAAGCTGGACAGAAGTTTTGTTTCGAGGGAAGGTCACAAAAGAAATGTTCGTTCAAAAATCTGAAGCTCTATTCAGCTATAGAAAGTAAGTTCATCATTGTTTGTGTCAATTTCATATTTAATGTTAATTCAAAAGCTAATATCGAGATTTTATTTCTGCAGATGCTATGGACATTCTTTACCCTGATGTTACTGCTGCCATGATGACGAAAAGCGTTGGTGAATGGTTAACCCAATGCAAGAATCGCCAAAAACGGAAACTGTGAGAATAATAGTTTTCCTGCAGCAATCAGCTACAGAAAACATATTATTTAATGAATTTAAATCGCTTGCGTTTCAGAGGCACAGAAAATAGGAATGTAGAGAAGGAGCGCCGCATGCACCTCGACTTGGAAGATGATGATGAGGAGGAATAATTTAACTGGATGATTTTAGAAGACAGGGTTTTATTTCGTTCAAATTTTGAAAAAAATATGCAAAGAGTGAACATTACCAAATTAAAACTTTTGCATATTTGCTAGTAGATAGTTTCAATATTTATTTTATTTCTTACATTTAAGTGCTTCCTAATTTGAAGCTCTTGTTCTGTAACATTTAAATATTTTATACTTTATATATTTTATATAACTTCCATGAGAACGGTGATAATATGCGTTACACATGTATAAAGAATAGCTACAAACATAATCCTGTTGATTTCTGAATATCAAAACAAATATTGAAAATCAGTATTTAAATATTGACATAGGATCATGTAGACAAAAAGGAAGTAAGACTATAATATGAAATATATATTTTATAAACGAAAGTTCAGTCGAATGTACCTGAAAGTCAGCATCATTGTTAAGTAACTGAGCTTCGAGTCAGAATTTTATACGAAAAAAGTAAAATCAATTTAAAATTTTTCAATTTTGACGGCTTTCATTTTGAAAATAGATCTGTCAAGTCTCATTTATGTATAAATCTTCAATTCGAAACGTTAAGAATTTTTAAATTTACATTTGTATCGCTTATTTGAAGCTTGCCAGAAAGTCAATTTTATACTTTGATCAACTTTTTCTTAAATAACTTCATTCATTTTGAAGAAAACAATTGCACCCATTTCCTGTCGATGCAAATAAGGTTTAAATAAGGTTTAAAAAATAACGGATATAATTAATAATTTTATTTTGCTGCCTTTAAGAATGAACAATTTTTAATTGACAACTTTGATGCAATATAGTGCACTCAAAAACGTTTAGAAGTAAAATATTTAAAAAATGAAGCTTATCACAATTAAGGCTATGGATCAAATAAGTGGGAATAGATTCTTTTGGCTCGAGCGCAATGCTATCTCACCCTTTTAAACAATTCATTTATAACTTCAATTCAGAGAAATTCTCTTATCGTGAGGTACATGTTTTCTTGAATTCCGCCAAAAAATACTTACAAAATTCTTATTTTTGCCTTATCAGGATTGATATGCTTTTCAGTCAAAAAATTTCATGTCTTCTTATTCGATCCAGAGCCTCTTAGGATTCTCGTGCTTGCTTTATCATTCGTGAGACACGAGTTTATAGAAGAAAATATATTTCATGCCAGTTCTTTTTTGTCTATATGGTCTTATATCAATATTTAAATATAGATGTTATTCTTAACTTGTAAAAATGTTCCTCTCTACCTCATCTGGCATTTTGTTGAGAATTTTGGAATTTTTTCACAAATTAAGAATAAAATGAATATATAAACATTGATGTAACACCTTAAAAAAATCTGGTCAGCACTGTAACATCAAATATAAATTTTATAAAAGAAAGTTCAGTCGAATGTACCTGAAAGTCAGCATCGTTGTTAAGTAACTGAGCTTCGAGTCAGAATTTTATACGAAAAAAGTAAAAGCAATTTAAAATTGTTCAATTTTGACGGCTTTCATTTTGAAAATAGATCTGTCAAGTCTCATTTATGTATAAATCTTCAGTTCGAAACGTTAAGAATTTTTAAATTTACATTTAAATCGCTTATTTGAAGCTTGCCAGAAAGTCAATTTTTTACTTTGATCAACTTTTTCTTAAATAACTTCATTCATTTTGAAGAAAACAATTGCACCCATTTCCTGTCGATGCAAATAAAGGTTTAAAAAACAACGGTTATAATGAATAATTTTATTTTACTGCTTTTAAGAATGAACAATTTTAAATTGACAACTTTGAGGCAATATTCTGAACTCAAAAATGTTTAGAAGTAGAATATTTTAAAAGTTAAGCCAATCACAATTGAGGCCATGGGTCGAATAAGTGGGTATAGATTCTTTTGGCTCGAGCGCAATGCTACCTCATCCTTTTAAACAATTTGTTTATAACTTCAATTCTGAAAATTTAATTATTGTGGGGGATTAGCTTGAACCCCGTCAAAATACTTACAAAATTCTTCTTTCTGTCTTGTCAGGGTTCATTTGTTTCTCTCTCAAAAATGATATATCCCCTTATTCGATCCAGAGTCTCAATTATGTTGTTTAAAATTCATATTAGAACAGAGCACAATTTTCAGTGTATAAATTTTGATATTTAAAACATTAAATTTTCCGCATATTAAATCTCACATATTAATAACACATTAATAACCACACTGCTATTATTACTTATAATTATTACGTAGTTTTATATAACTTCTATAAGAACGGTGACAATATATGTGACACATGTATAAAAAATAGGTAAAATCATAATCCTGTTGATTGCTCAATAACAATAAATATTATATCGATATTTAATTAATTTTTTCTCACTTACCTTTCAATTTACTACATAGAGATAAGGAAAAATTTTGCAAACCCTTCCAGGAACATTTTTAGGAAATATTCCCTCAATAAGGATGCACAATCTTCGAGGCACATTCCCAGAAAATTTTCCCTCAATATTGTTTATCAAGCTTTCAGCAACTTTCCCAGGCAATCTCCGAGGCATATTGCCACAAAATATTCCCTCAATATTGTTTATCAAGCTTTCAGCAACTTTCCCAGGCAATCTTCGAGGTATATTGCCACAAAATATTCCCTCAATATTGTTTATCAAGCTTTCAGCAACTTTCCCAGGCAATCTTCCAGGCATATTGCCACAAAATATTCCCTCAATATTGTTTATCAAACTTTCAGCAACTTTCCCAGGCAATCTTTCCTCAATCTTGCTTCGCAATATTGCCGCATGGCGGACATTTTCTTATTTTCTGGAAGCTCGCCTGAACCTTGCGATGCAAGCTTCCGAACCTTGCATCGCAAGGTTTAGGCAAGCTTGCCGCAAACTCTTGTGCTATCTGGGCGGGCGATGCTTTCATATATGAAAAGTCTTTGATTAATGTGACTAAGTCATACAGGAAACAACCCTCTGGCAACCAAGTGCTTAGCTTGTACCGAAATGCCATGATATAACTTTTTATTTTAAATAAATTATTTTTTATTTTTCAATTATAGAGAAGTAATTTATCTTAGACCTCTGTAAATGCACAATGTTACACAAAAGGGGTCCATTTTTGCATAATTACATTCCTAAAACAAATTTTTTTTATACATTTAAAAAAATCCATTTTAACGAGAAGGAAGTAATTTTTCTTAAAGTTTTGTAAATGCAGAAAATTACACAACAGAAGTCTATTTATGAAAAATTACATCCATATCAAAAAGAATTCAATTTTGGAAGAATTCCTTTTAACTAAAAGAAAGTAATTTTTCTTAAAATTAGGTAAATACACAAAATTGCACAACAGAAGTTTATTTTAAATAATTACATCCTTATCGAAAAGAATCTATTGGAAAAATCGATTATAGTGCCAGATCATAAAGTTTTTGGTTGACCAAGAGTCGCACTTTTGAGAAACGGCAGTTATAACGGCGGTTATTTATAAAAATAATCTCTAATGTTTCTGAAGACTCTGATTTAAAATAAAGTTTTTGAATGTTTACTTGCAAATGAAAAATAAGAAGATCTTCTTAAAAACGATATTACTGGAATAATATATATTAAATTGTTGGGAAATATATTTTAGGGTGAAAATATCTTAAGTACAGTCCATTAGGTATTTCTTTAACACGCACATTTACGATTTCTTTTCTATGAATATGTGGTCTCTGTTTTTTTTCTCACATTTAGGGTGTAGTGTAGACACTTGTCTCTGTCTCAGTATGCTTTTTGTTCTTGAACCAGAGAATCGTGTTTTTAAAATCAGTGGATACATCAAAAAGAAGAAAATTTTTAATTTGATTCAATGGAATTGGGAAGAATTTTTCGAAAGAAGATATTACATCTTATATGAAAAAATTACAAAAAGATAAGTTTTTATCGTAGATTGAAATTGAAGTTTTCTTGAATATTACTTCATCAGATATTTCAAACCAATTAACTGTCGAATAATTTCTCAAGGTTGTTTGACTTATATTTTAAATAAATTTTAAAATTTTATTCAAATTTTTTTTTACTCTCAAGATACAATAAATTCTCAGAAATATTAAAGATAAAAATATAAACGGTGTAAATAATTCCTTAACAATTAACTTCAAATTAAATTCTCATTTTTAATTAATATAAGCATAACATATAAATATTCCCTATTAGTTTCTTATTGAAATTTCCCTGATGAGGACGCCAAAAAGGCCTCTGAACATGTTGAACCCTGGTAGTATAAAAACACGGATAAATAATAAAGAAATGAAAGAGAGGCGGTTTCGGATGTCTCTTTCTTTTTTCTCCCTCTTTTTCAATTGTCATATATCTGTCTCCAATGATCCGTTTTACAATGTTTTTTGTTAACATATTTCTCTTATTTTAACTCTATTTTTGCAATTATTTTGCATACATTCAATTTCTTGAATATTTGTTTTTTAGAAAACAGTTTTTTGAAGAACATAATTCTTTTTAAGTCTTCTTGTGCCATTTTTTTTCGCAGTTTTGTTTTTAAAGTTTATGTTGGTTCAGTTCTTTTACCGTTTCTCAAAAGCTCGACTCTTGTTCCACAAAAAAAAAGATTCTATTGTATTCGTCACGTACCGGGCGGGCAGTATGATTTCGAGTAGTTAGCCGCCACCAACCCGAAGCCCTTTTCAAAATTTTCTTCAAATTATAAACACTTTTTGTAATTTATGAATTTTCTCATTATATATATTTTTTAATCATAAATTATATACTAATATACTATGCTGGAGTTGAATTAAAAAATGTTGTCTATTTTGGCGTACCTCATTCCATTCACGAGATAAATTATATTATATAAAAATTTAAAATTTAAAGTTTAAAATTTTAAATTAAAGCTTTTTCGGGTTTCAATCGTGTGCGAAACTCTGAATGTTGCCGACGTTTCGTGAAAATTGCGGTTCACTTCTTCAGGGCTGACCTGAAACTGAAGTTTCAGGATATGTTGTTCTTATATATGTATTCTCTACGATGCCTGTGATTGGCCAGAGCGCCCCATGGTGGGGACTGGTGGGGTCGAACTTGATTGGCCAATCAAGTCTTTTTTAAGAAACCCGGGAGCACGGAAAGCCAAATCGGATTAGTATTATATCCATTGTCCCTATTGATGTTATTAGGGTGCTTTAAGATTTCGATTGCTTCTCTATGTGTTCTTGGAAATTTATTGCACGTTTTTGCGATTATGGTTGTTTTGTCAAATAAAATGCTATGTCCTGTTTCGATATGATGCTCAACTACTGCTGATTGCGTGAAATATCTTACCCTGACTTTACTCTCATGTTCCTTTACATGTTGACTTACCGCCCTCCCGGTTTCTCCAATATAGACTTTGCCACAAGAACAAGGGATTTTATATACTCCTGGATCACTGAAAGGTTCCTTTTTATCTTTAGGGTTGTTTAGAAGTTGTCCTATTTTCGCAGGTGGCTTTAATATAGTTTGGATGTTGTGTTTGTTGAGAATTCTTCCTATTTGTTCTGTGATACCTTGAATGTAGGGTAGGATGGTGGTCGTTTTTCTCTCTCTTCCTTTAGTAGGTTGTGTTGACTTGTTTTTTTGAGTGTATTTTCTAATTGCTTTATTAATTTTTTTGTTTGTGTAATCGTTTTGTATTAGCATTTGTTTAACATCTTGTAGTTTCTTTTGTAAGTTATCTTTATCTGCTATGGAGATAGCTCTGTATATAAGGGAGTTTATGACCGATTGCTTTTGAGATGGGTGGTGGTGGGAGGAGGCATATAGGTATCTGTTTGTATGGGTGGTTTTTCTGTAAACTTCATGTCCTAATGTGTTATCAGATCTTTTGTAAACTAGTACGTCCAAGAAAGGTAATTTTCCGTTTTGTTCAATTTCCATGGTGAACTTGATATTAGGGTGTATATTATTGATGAAATTGAAGAACTTGTGTAGTTCATCTAGTCCATGTCTCCATATGACAAAAGTGTCGTCAACGTAACAGCACGAAAATTCCGGTTTAAGCTTGGATTTGTTACAGATTTTAGTTTCTAGATTTTCCATAAAGGTGTTGGCTATTACAGGTGAGATTGGAGATCCCATTGCTGCTCCTGAGGTTTGTTCGTAGAATTGGTTATTGAAAGAGAAGTAGGTATTAGTGAGATAGTGTTCTATTAAAGATGTGAAATTGGAGGGGAAGTTCGCAAAGGATTTAATAATATCGATTGTATCAGAGATTGTTACTTTTGTAAAGAGAGATACTACGTCGAAACTCACTAGGATGTCTTGGGGTTGAATGTGAATCTGTTGTATGTTTCTGATGAAGTCAAAAGAGTTTTGGACGTGTGTGCTAGAGTTTCCTGTGAAAGGATTCAGTTTTTTGGCGAGAAAGTGTGCTAGTTTGTAAGTTGGTCAGTTTATTGCGCTGACGATCGGTAGTAGTGGGATGTTGTTTTTGTGGATTTTTGGGAGTCCGTAAAGTTTTGGTGAGATGGGATTAGTAGGTTTTAATTTAGATATTGTTTCGCTGTCAAGTTTTGAGTCTTTTAGAAGGGTTTTTGTTTTTCTGACTATTGTTTTTGTGGTTTTTTTAAAAGTTTTTTATATGTATTGCCAGTAAGAAGGTCCATGATTTTGTTGTTATAGTCTTCTTTATTCATTATTACTGTTGCGTTGCCTTTGTCTGCGGGTAATATTATGATGTCTTTGTTCTGATTGAGTTCTGTAATTGCTGTTTTTTCTTGTTTTGTTAAGTTTGAGGAGGGAAGTTAGGCTTGGCGTAAGATTTTGGCCGTCCTACGCCGTATGTCATTTGCTTTTTCGGGTGGAAGGGTATATATTGTGGATTCCAAATTATTGATTATTTCTTCTTTCGGGATTTTTGAGGGAGCTACTGCAAAATTATGTCCTTTAGATAAGGCTGAAATCATTTCATTGCTGAGAGGATGGTTAGAGATGTTTTTTACTGTGTTAGTTAATGGTGCGTGCCTTACTGGAAGTAATTTGTCAAATTTTATTTTTTGTTTGTCTTCTCATTCTAAGCTACTAACATCTTAAGCTTTCTTAAAACGGTCTAGGGACAATAACATCGTCCCAAAATTCTTACAGTTGAAAAACCATTTGAGAACATCTAAATCCAAATCAATTCTACATAGAACAAGTTTGCTTCTCTTGAAAGAACGAATACAACATACTAAATTTACCTTGCACACTAACTCCAAAAAACTATTAAAACTTCACCATTTCCTATTAAACACTCTCAGATTTGACATTTGGTCTACATTGGACTGCATATAATTTGACCAATCCCAACGGATTAAAGATTTTTGCACTCAAAAACAAAAAATAAAATTTGACAAATTACTTCCAGTAAGGCACGCACCATTAACTAACACAGTAAAAAACATCTCTAACCATCCTCTCAGCAATGAAATGATTTCAGCCTTATCTAAAGGAGATAATTTTGCAGTAGCTCCCTCAAAAATCCCGAAAGAAGAAATGATCAGTAATTTGGAATCCACAATATATACCCTTCCACCCGAAAAAGCAAATGACATACGGCGTAGGACGACCAACATCTTACGCCAAGCCTAACTTCCCCCCTCAAACTTAAGAAAACAAGAAAAAACAGCAATTAAAGAACTCAATCAGAACAAAGACATCATAATATTACCCGCAGACAAAGACAACGCAACAGTAATAATGAATAAAGAAGGCTATAACAACAAAATCGTGGACCTTCTTACTGACAATACATAGAAAAAACTAAAAAAAAACCCACAAAAACAATAGTCAGCAAAACGAAAACCCTTCTAAAAGACTCAAAACTTGACAGCGAAACAATATCTAAATTAAAACCTACTTATCCAATCTCACCAAAACTTTACGGACTCCCAAAAATCCACAAAAACAACATCCCACTATGACAGATCGTCAGCGCAATAAACTCACCAACTTACAACCTAGCACACTTTCTCGCCAAAAAACTGGATTCGTTCACAGGAAACTCTATCACACACGTCCAAAACTCTTTCGAATTCATCAGAAAGATACAACAGATTCACATTCAACCCCAAGACATCCTAGTGAGTTGCGACGTAGTATCTCTCTTTACAAAAGTACCGATCTCTGATACAATCGATATTAATAAATCCTTTGCAAACTTCCCCTCCAATCTCACACCTTTAATAGAACACTGTCTCACTAATACCTACTTCTCTTTGAATAACCAATTCTACGAACAAACCTCAGGAGCAGCAATGGGATCTCCAATCTCACCTGTAATAGCCAACATCTTTATGGAATATCTAGAAACTAAAATCTTTAACAAATCCAAGCTTAAACCGAAATTTTTGTGCCGTTACGTTGACGACACTTTTGTCATATGGAGACATGGACTAGATGAACTACACAAGTTCTTCAATTTCATCAATAAAATACACCGTAATATCAAGTTCACCATGGAAATTGAAAAAAAAGGAAAATTACCTTCTTGGACGTACAAGTTTACAAAAGATCTGATACCACATTAGGACATGAAGTTTACAGAAAACCCACCCATACAAACAGATACCTACATGCCTCCTCCCACCACCACCCATCTCAAAAGCAATCGGTCATAAACTCCCTTATATACAGAGCTATCTCTATAACAGATGAAGATAACTTACAAAATAAACTACAAAATGTTAAACAAATGCTAATACAAAATGATTACACAAACAAACAAATTAATAAAGCAATAAGAAAATACACTCAAAATAACAAGTCAACACAACCTACTAAAGGAAGAGAGAGAAAAACGTCCACCATCCTACCCTACATTCAAGGTATCACAGAACAAATAGGAAGAATTCTCAACAAACACAACATCCAAACTATATTAAAGCCACCTGCGAAAATAGGACAACTTCTAAACAACCCTGAAGATAAAAAGGAACCTTTCAGTGATCCAGGAGTATATAAAATCCCTTGTTCTTGTGGCAAAGTCTATATTGGAGAAACCGGGAGGGCGGTAAGTCAACATGTAAACGAACATGAGAGTAAAGTCAGGCTAAGACATTTCACGCAATCAACAGTAGCTGAGCATCATATCGAAACAGGACATAGCGTTTTATTTGACAAAACAACCATAATCGCAAAAACGTGCAATAAATTTCTAAGAACACATAGAGAAGCAATCGAAATCTTAAAATACCCTAATAACATCAATAGGGACAATGGATATAATACTAATCCGATTTGGCTTTCCGTCCTCCCGTGTTTAAAAAAAAGACTTGATTGGCAAATCAAGTTCGACCAGTCTCCACTATGGGGCGCTCTGGCCAATCACAGGTTTCGTAGAGAATACATATATAAGAACAACATAACCTGAAACTTCAGTTTCAGGTCAGCCCTGATGAAGTGAACTGCAATGTTCACGAAACGTCGGCAACATCCGTAGTTTCGCACACGATTGAAACCCGAAAAAGCTTTAATTTAAAATCTTAAAATATTAAACTTTAAATTTTGAATTTATTATAATGAATCATCGTGAAAGCATTAAATCTACCATACATATATTCATTCCAATTTTAAATTTCTAAAAAAAAAGTTAGATATCTAAAATTATCGAAACCCTTGGATTCTGAATGTCTAACTCTTGTAGCAGCAATATCAGAATTTTACCATTTTTAAATTTTAATTACTTTCAGCTGGTCTACTGGGTAGCCTAGTGGCAGGTTTGAAGGGAACTTCTACAGGGATTTTAAACTGGAATCTGAGTAGCTTTAAAGGAGCAGCACTGAAACGGCACTGCTCATGTCTTAGTCTAATGGTTTGGAGGGTACTGTAATATAACCATTTATTATAGGTATGAAAGTTTCCTTGGGTAGCAGGTGAAGTGATTGATTACATTTGTTTTCCGAGTCTCTTTTAAGTAAACTGGCTTCGCACGATTCGCTATCTATTAACTTGACATTAGGTTGGTTTCTTCAAAATAT
Source organism: Andricus curvator (assembly GCA_932195095.1). Lineage (NCBI taxonomy): Eukaryota > Metazoa > Arthropoda > Insecta > Hymenoptera > Cynipidae > Andricus > Andricus curvator. Next base: position 43,423 of record CAKNYM010045520.1, on the reverse strand, counting down.
TTTATATACATCTATCTGTTTACATTGGGCAATGGTCTGTCTTTCGGTTGGCATATAAGAGTCTCGGAATTTAATGATCATGTCATAGTCGGGGAATACTGACATGTGGACTTTATTTACTTGTATCGGGATAGGGACTATTCTTTGCAAGGAACCTTCGTATTCCTCAATTACCAGTATCTCCAGTATGTATGTAAATAGGCCTTGGATTACTGCTACGAAGAGGGTACTGATGTCTATAATGTCCTGGTAGTTCTCTTGTTCATTGTTAAAATGGTATGGTTGAGTTGTCTCGTATTCTCTAATGGTTTCTTTCAACATCTCTTTTGTTAAACTTGGGGATGTACTATCTCGTGCTTTCCGTTGTTTATGACGTTGTTCGCTGTTTCAATATCCTCGATTGTTCCATCTAATAATATTGCTACTAATACTAATTTTGAGTTGACACAATTATTCTTTGTTGCAGAATTCCGTCCGTAACTGATGTTTCTTACAAACTGTCTTTTTGTATTCTCCTTGGCAGCTATCCATTAATGGCCCGTTGACGAAGAGTGTAAGATTAATTTAAGTATTTTTGTGTGATTTGACAGGGTGCTAGCTATATTTTTTTTATCTCTATAAATTGTGTCGAATTCGGTGTTAATTTGTCTCATGTCGGATTCGTTGAATGTTCCGAACAGAGTTTTGGATATATCACCCACAAAATTCGCTATTCCTCTTTTTTGACGTTGTTTGCCTAATAATTTGTGTACGATACTGTTTTTACTAGCTAGACTATTGTAGCGGCTCCTTGCGAGTTGGAATTCATAATAGGGTGTGCATTTATTGTCACAGGTTAGTTCTGCATAGTAATGGTGGTATCGATGGCTTTAATCAGGCTTTCGGTGGATGTCATATTGATATCTATAACCATTTTCCACTTTTCATGAAACAAGTGTACTTTAGAGATTTCCTCGATGTAGAAGTTTCCTTGAATTTTCTCGAGGGTGTAGTTAGCACTAATGATTGGTGCTAGGGCCAGCAGGAAGGTCAGGAAGGGTGTCATTATCATCTGTGAAATAGGGCATTGTCTGATTTATATGAATTCGGATAATTTTGTCCTTATTTCTTATTCGTAAATTATTATTGTCTAACAAGGAAGGTATTCCAGGTGTCCCTCGCCGATTTGATTCTCCCTGATATATGTTGTAGTACTCGAAAAACTAAGTGAAACGTATTTTTTTTATCTGCGGAAAAACCCTTTAAGGGGGTGAAACAGCCCCTCAAAGATAGGGGTCGCAAGTGTCGATTGTATAGTTTTGTGTATAAAAACAAAATTGATTTCGACCAAACCTACTGGAAAAGTTTCCTCGTGATGAAAGATGAATAACGTAATTTTCCCAAGAAAAAAAAACAAAAAACATTAAGGGGGTAAACCACCCCTACATATTTTTGAAGTTGTGCTGAAAATTGCTAAATTCACAGGAAAAAATTAAAAATATAAATATTTTGCACTTGAGACAAAAATAAAGTTCACGTGTTTCGCAAAAAAAATGTGTGAAAAAATTAATGGGGGTAGCCACCCCTAAACACTTTTTTATTTTGTGTCTATGATAATATATACTTTTTATACACGAAAAAATTGAGAAATTAGTTTTATAATCAAGGAAGTAAAATAGAGTCCATCCAACATGAATAGAAAAATTACGCGGGGGTGAACCACCCATACATATTTTTAAATGTTCTGAAAATTGCTAAGTTCCAAGGAGAAAAATTAAAAAAATATATATTTTGCACTTAAAACAAAAATAAAGTTGACGTGTTTCGCCCAAAATTTTTGTTTTGAAATTAATGGGGGTACCTACCCTAAACACTTTTTATTTTGTGTCTATGATAATATATACTTTCCGTACAAAAAAAAAAATTGAGAAATTAGTTTTATAACGAAGGAAGTGAAATAGAGTCCATTCAACATGAATAAAAAAATTAGGCGGGGATAAACCACCCCTCAATCATGTAGAAAATTGCAAAATAAGTCTAAAATCGAGCAAAAAAATCCGATGAAAACACGTGTTGTACACAAAAAAGAGGATGAATGTATTTATGTATTTTTAAGAAAAAAGAGCATTAAAGGGGGTAACTACCCCTACATTGTTTCACATATTAACCTTTCTAATTGAATCTTGTGCGCATTATTTTCAAAGTTTGTCCAATTTTAAGGTATGCGATCTGTTGTAAATGAATCACCTTGTTTTGGTCGGAAGATAAAATTTAGCACAGAAGGTACAATAATAGAATAGCTGACGACGAATATTGAATCTTTCCTGTTGTTTCTGTTGGAATAATTGTAAAATTTTTTGTCATTCGTCATTTTTGAATTCGTTGTCAGCGATTCTATTATTGTACATCATGTGATAAATTTTCTCTTGTGAAATAAACAAGGTGATTCAAACCAGGATAGAAACTGGTCCGTGCCAGGATTAAACTGGAAAATAACAGCAATGGCGTGAATAATGTACGAAAACTTTCAACATAAAAACCCCAGAATCCGAAAGAGGATTCAGTCTAGTTTTCAACGCCGTTACTCTGCCCCAATTCGCTTACAATTAGTTCAGTCCAGTCTAGTTTTCAACACTGTTACTTTGCTCGGATTCTATCGAACCGTTCACTTCAAGTTGCAAGTGCTGCACTCTGTTCAAATTTAAGCCGATTTGTTTGTTTAAAAAATTCTGCGTGTGTAAAGTTACTTCGAAAAGTTGCTAGGATATGTGACATTACATAAGAAAAGTTCAAAAAAGCAGTTGATAACGGGCTAATTGTTCATGATAAAGACATACGCAGATGGGCATTACAAGCACTAAAAGAGGATAGCCATGAATATTTTCGCCTCCGCGCTTCTCGAACATGGCTTGCTAAATTTAAAAGCAAACACAGAATAGTTTCCAGAAGACTTCCGTTTCCCGCGTGAAAGTTTGTGATAGCGGTGCAAATTTGATGCTGAGTTTTTCGGATAATTGTGGTGAAATTTGAGGTGAGTGAATCGTGGATGTGTATAGAAGGGTTCGTTTGTGAGGGATTGATTGAGAGATTGAAAGATTGACAATGGGATGAGGATATTTTTGGGGATAAAGACAGATTTGTGTGAAAGTTGAGGTTAGGTGGGTTTGAGGTTTGTGACAGGGTGGGAGGACCAGGTTGATCGTAGCAGGGCGGGGTAGAGAAGGAGAAAGGCAAGGAAGGTAGACGCGACGATAGATAGAGACAGAGAACGATAGAAGGCGGGAGAGTTTGAATTGGATTCATGGCTAGCGGAGCGAGTGCCAGCAAGGAAAGCAGGGATTTAGACCGAGACGTTTTCAGTACACCGATAGGGGAGAACAAAGAAAGGAGGGCAAGGGGGAAGTATAGGAAAACAGTAGAAAAGGATAGATTGAGAGCGCAAAGCATGGGATCCATTGAGGCATTTATCAAAAGGCAGAGAGGGGAGAGGGGAAGCAGCGAGGACAAGGAAGATATAGAGTCAAGCTTGAAAAATCAAAAAATGTATAGAACGCCGCCGGAAAAACACAGTTTTGTAGAGAAGGATGAGAAAAATAAGGGGACAGATAGAGACAGAGCTGAGGCT
>CAKNYM010045520.1:0-39419 GCA_932195095.1 Andricus curvator | reverse complement strand
AATGAGGTTTAGAAAAGGAGGGGGAAGAAAGAAAGAATGGACGGGGAGATGGAAGGGAATGAAATTAGAAGAAGTAAAAGAGTTTAAGTATTTGGGATATAACTTGCAAGCAAATGGAGATCATAGAGCTCATATAAGAGAAAGGATAAAAAAAGCAGCAGGGGTAATGAAACAGATATGGGGAATAGAAAAAAGAAGTTTAAAAAAAATTGGAGAAGGAGAATCTGGTTATTTGATACGCTGGTATGGCCGGTATTAGGTTATGGAGCAGAGATATGGGGATGGAAAGAAAGGAAAGAGATTAAGAGTTTACAAGAAAGGTATATGAGATGAACGCTAGGGGTAGACTGGAGGACACCGGGATATATGGTGAGAGAAGAAGCGCAAAGGGATAAATTAAGTACTAGAGCGGGAAAGAGGGCCTGGAATTTTGAGACGAAGTTGAGGGAGGGAAAGGGAGGGGAGTTAGCGAGAAAGTGTTTGATGGAGGTAGAAGAAAGGAGAGGGAGGGCAATGGAATTAACGAGATGGGAAGAAGAAAGGAGGGAGTTCTTTAAGGCTAGAGGTATAGAAGATGGGACGGGAATCAACTATGAAGAAGTGGAAGAAAAGGATAGGGAAGGACAATTAATAGAAAGATGGGGGATGATTGAGGAATCAAAATATAATAAATGGTATAAGATGATAAAAAAGGAAGCAGTACTAAAGTATTTAGAAAAGGGATGGGGAGAGAAAAGATGGACCAGAATAGCAAGATTTATATTGGGAAATGAGGTAAGGGCAGGTATGTATTGGGAAAAGAAAGAGAATAGGAAGTGCAGAATCTGTGAATGGGAAGAGGAAACATGGGAGCATGCATGGGAAGGATGTAGGAGAGGAATAAAAGATAAAGGAAGCTGGCAAGAGAATGTGGTGAAGATTCTAGGGGGAAGAGTGCATGAAGGAGTTAGAGGGTGCTAGGGGAGCAAATGAAAAAGAATGAAAGAATGGATGCAAAAAAATTGAAAAATGGAGTTACAAGAGAAGTGAAAGAATAAGGAAACGGAAGTCGCTTAAATTAGAAGCGTAACAATTTGTAAGTAATGGTTATGTAATAGCATAAGTAAATTAAGTTGCGCTTGCGTTATCGCTCTCTCTCTCTCTCTCTCGCTTCCACTCTCGCTTTCGATCGCTCGCTCACTCGTTCGCTAACACGTCCCAAATTGCGCTATCGCCAAAAAATAGAAATAAGGATATAGATATAAGATTTTCTGTAAATAGATGTAAATAGTAAGGATAAGATTTTATAAAACATGTAGAAGGAAGTGTTGTAAGAAATGGAAGTCATGTAAACCCTTAGGGGACACATTATGAATAAAGAATAGTTTCCAGAAAAATAAACAAGTTTGTTACCAGAAAGACTTTGGAAAATGACGATGAGTTAAAAATGAAGGCAGATGAATTTGTAGCCAGTGTGAAGCAAGAGATAGCAAATGTTGGAGTACAGAATGTTTATAATTCGGATCAAAGTGGTTTTCAACTGGAAATTCATTCCGGGAGAACTTTGGCTGTTGAAGGGGGAAAAAACTGGAATGCGTTGTCCAGTCTATTTCGTCCACGACCCACAGTTACACTATCCAACCACTTACATCTGCTGTCGGGAAACTTCTTTCACCTCTATTTCTAGTTCTAAAAGAACCGAGCGGAAAATTTGGACCAATTGTAGATAGGACATTATTTAGACCGAGTAATGTGTACGTAGATGCTTCAAAATCGGGCAAACTTACCTCAGGTAACACATTATCTCCTTCTATTAAAAATTGTATGAAAGCAATGATAATTGATTTTATTATTTGCAGATCACTTCAAGACTTGGTTGGCGGAAATTTATTTTCCAATTGTAGGACCAAATAGCGTTTTACTCATTGATTCATGGACTGGTGATTGCCCAATTGTAGTAGAAGAAGCAACACCCTCCGATAAAATTGTGAATTTTAAAATTATTCCAACAGGAACAACAGGGAAATTCAACCTTTAGATGTATTTGGGTTTAGAGTTTAGAAAAATTATGTGCGTCACTTTTCTGATTCTGTTATTTTGATGAATTACGATATCAATTTACATATCAGGAATAATATTATTAAGGTTCAGTCTTTGGTGCATAATAAATTAACCTCGCAAAGATATACTAATCTTTTTAAATATTCATGGTACAAAAGCGGATATATTGCAGAAAAACCAGGTAAATTCGAAAATCGGGTGGACTTTAGCTTCGGTGATTCGTGTAAAACACATTGTGACTTATTAGGTTGTACGAATATCGCTGTAATTCGATGTTCGTGGTGTAAGAAATAATTATGTTTTAAACACTTTTTTGACGACTATCATTATTGTTCAAAGTTTGAAGAATAAATCTTCGATATACTGGCTAGAACTCAAAAGATTGTAAATTTGACCTGAACGTACTATTTTTGTCTATAAAGTATGTATACTTTTTAATGACTTTAATGATTTTTTTGTATAAAAATAGTTTAGAGGTAGTTACCCTCTTCAATGCTCTTTTTTTCTCAAAAATACATGAATACCTTCATCCTCTTTTTTGTGTGCAACACGTATTTTCTTCGGATTTTTTTGCTCGATTTTAGACTTAATTTGCAATTTTCTACATAATTGGGGGGTGGTTTACCCCCGCGTAATTTTTTTATTCCTGTTGGATGGACTCTATTTCACTTCCTTCGTTATAAAACTAATTTCCCAATTTTTTTTTGGTATGGACATTATATATTATCATAGACACAAAATAAAAAGTGTTTAGGGGTAGCTACCCCCAATAATTTGTTCACAACATTTTTTTGGCGAAACACGTCAACTTTATTTTTGTCTCAAGTGCAGAATATATATTTTTAAAATTTTTTCCTGTGAATTTAGCAATTTTCAGCACATTAAAAAATATGTAGGGGTGGTTTACCCCCTTATTATTTTTTTTTTCGTTGAGAAAATTACGTTATTCATCTTTCATCACGAGGAAACTTGTCCAGTAGGTTTGGTCGAAATCAAGTTTGCTTTTATACACAAAAGTATACAATCGACACTTGCGACCCCTATCTTTGAGGGGCTGTTTCACCCCCTTAAAGTGTTTTCCCGCAGATAAAAAAATACGTGTCGCTTAGTTTTTCGAGTACTACAACATATATCAGCGAGAATTAAATCGGCGAGGGACACCTGGTGTACCTTCCTTGTAAGTAGTCAATAACTTTAAAAGGGCCTTTCCAAGAGGGGTCTAGTTTGTTAGACTTAGTATTGCTAATAATTTTTACTGTGTCTCCTAGATAAAAGTAGGGAGTGTTTGTGAGTGATATCTTCGTCGACTCTTTTCTTCGTTTTTTTCGGTCTCTATTTCTATTCTTTTTCTAGCTCTTCGTATGTTTTCCCCGTGTTTCTCTTTCCACTTTCTCACTAGTTCCGGATACGTCAGGGTCGGTGAACATGCTACCGATGATCCAAGGATATCCCAGGGATAACCCGTCGGATATCCTGCAAAGCGGAAATTAGTATATCCCCAGGATATCCAGGATATCCCTGGGACGTGTATGGGATATTCAAATGTCCCAAGTGGGACATGCAATTTTTTTAGATATCCTACTTGGGACATTTGAATATCATATAAACGTCCCGGGGATATCCTGGATATCCTGGGAGATGAATGCCATCGAATGGGATATCCCGGAATATCCTATTGCTGTGAGGGTGACTGCAAAGTTAATAAATTTCAAATTGTCATCCCATTCATTGTTTCTTTCTGAGATGCTTGTTTTGATTAGGTTCCGTAGGGTGGAGTGCATTCTTTCGATGTTTCCGCTGGACTGCGGATGAAAAGCTCTTGTTTTTACATGAGTGATTTGCAATGCTTCTTCAAACTGTTGCATCATTTCTGATAGAAAGTTTTGTCCCTGGTCTGTTAGGATTATTTTGGTTGCTCCGAAGATGTTGATGTAGTGATCAAGCAGCCCATCTATTATTTAACTAGTTGTCTTGTTATCCATCGGGATTAACACCTTGTAGCGGGTTAATCTATCTTGTAGGCTCAGTATATATTTATTACCTTTTACTGTTTCGGGTAATGGGCTGTATATATAGGGCTATTTTTTTATTGGGTTTCAGAGGAATGTCTGTTATAATTCCCTCAGATTGGTTCTTGATTCTTGTGGTTTTTTGGAGTTGACAGATGGGGCATGTTTTGACGTACTTTTTAATTTCTTCATCCACAGCTACCCGCTGTCCTGTTTTCTTCGCTTTTTCAATGGTATTCTGTTCCCCAAGATGTTCCGCATGCGCTTATTTAATGATATTGGTTTTTTCTTCTTTCGTTAACTCTCGGGTATTGTGAAAGCATAGGTGAAATCCTAAGTAGGGATGCACGTTAGATAGGTATTCCATCATTTCCTGTATCAGTTCCTCTTCTATTGGTGTAAAGAGTGGGTGACCGAATATAAATCTTATAAATGTTAGTTTTTTGCTGATATTTTCATCGGTGAAGCAGCTCAGTTTCCGTAACCAATCTCCTTCATTATATTTTGGCATGTCTTCTTTGTTTATTACTTTCCATAGTTTTCCGACGGCGTTGGGTTTTCTTTTTCATTTTCCTTGCTTCGGGTTCAATCACAATGTCATAAAATCGTTGTAAAGTTCGTTTTGTTGAGGTGTTTCGGATCCAGATGAATTATTGGGATCGTCGTTACTTTCTACTCATTCGCATATTCTTCTGACTCGGATTTCAATTTTTTCTTGTGATATTTCGTCCTTGATGATAGTGGGGCGTTTAACTGGTGTACCCAAAATTTCGGTATCCGATAGCTCATCGTCGGTAGTTGAATCTATTCCGTCTAACGCTTGTTGTAGAATATCGCTGATATGGATTGGGAATAGGCTAAATAAGCAGTCTGCTACTTTGTTCTTCTTTCTTTTAACATATTCAATTTCGTACTTATATTTCTCTAGCTGTAATCGCCATCGTAAGAGTCGCGAGCTAGGGTCATTCACATTCTGTAACCAAATGAGTGCTTTGTGATAAGTTTGGATTTTGAACATGTTTCCTAGCAAGTATTGACGTATACTTTTTATTGCCCACACTATAACTAAGAGTTCTCTTTCTGAGGTGCTATAATTTTCTTCTGCTTTATTGAGGGTTCTGATAATAAATAAGGAAGGGTGTCCGGCCTCGAATAGCACTGCGCCTAATCCTTGATTCGATGCGTCGGTTGTTAGAGTGCATCTTTCTTTAAAATCGGGAAACCTTTATACAGGTGATGTTGTTAATGCGTTTTTTAATTGTTCAAAAGCTTCTTCACACTTTGGAGTCCAATAAAAAATGATGTTCTTATCCAGCTAATCCTAGGAATGATTGCACGTCTTTAGGTGTTTTTAGCTGCTTGAATTCCTGGATTGCCTTGATCTTAATAGGGTTTTCCGAATATTACAATACCTTTTCTGAAATTTGAATTATTCAGAAAAAAAGATCTTCTCCTTTCACTCCGCTGGGATTCGAACACCAGATCAACTGATTTCTGGTCAGGTGCTCTAACCATTGAGCTACTAGAGAGATCGGAGGAAGAATCTCTTTTTCTGAAATACACTTTATTATGCAAGATGTTATATACAAAACAATTTTTACTAGGAATCTGTATTATCATCGGAGATGGTAACGATCGATCTAAAGAGAAATTCTTTCACACATACTGTGAAAATGGAAATCTACAATATCGATCAAAGTTATATCCTCCAATACAGAAAATATTTAACGTCCTCAGACTAGATGGAGTTATGAATTGAAAATTTTTTAAATTGAATTTATTCCGAAAAAAAGATCTTCTTCTTTCACTCCGCTGGGATTCGAACACTAGATCAATTATGCCGCTTAGGACCCGAGGGGAACCTTCCATTATTGTTGTTTCCAACCACAATTGTCTCTTAAACCATAAGAGATAGGTAAAAATGGATGTCATTTTCGAGTTTTGAGTACCGTATAGACTATACTCTAATATAATATCCATATTATAAACTGACATCGGTTTTGACCTATCTCTTACGGTTTACGCGATATTTATTGATAATAATAACAATAACCGTAATTTTTACTTGGTAGTTTCTGGAACGTTCCCAAGCGGCGGATATTTTACACCTTCCAGGAACATTCCTGGAACGTTCCGAAAGTTCCCGTGGAAAGTTCCAGGTACGTTCCGGAGACATTCCTGCAACGTTCCGAAGGCTCCCGCGGAAAGTTCCGGGTACCGTCCAGGAAATAGATAATCGCAGTCGATCATCGCTAGACATCTCGGCCAATGACATCCTCTCAGTAACATTCGGAAGTTCTGCCATTGGCAGAACTTCCAAAATATCATGTTATGATGTCAAAAATTGAAGTAATATCGTAGATATGAACTACAGAAAACCTTTTTAATAGTGAACCGAATTTTTTTTTTTTTAAGTGAAGAAAAAGGAATAAACATGTAAAAAGTGATCGTATCTCGTTGCTTTCAACGAACATAACCTATTAAGCATGAATAGTTTTCGAATCTTGAAAACTAAGAACCCTATTGGTACAAAATGATTACAAAATCTCTAAAGAATCTCAGGTTCAGTCACTTTTCTGACATTTCTATATATAGCTACTCAGAAAGTAGTTTTGAAATTTAAAGAACCAGGCGCAGTTTTATGATGCCTACAAACCATATTTCACCCGAATACTTGCCAGCAGAGGGGTCCTTTGTTCGTAACCAGGAAAATAATGCAAATTTAAGAAATATATTTCTTAACAATTAACGATTTGAAATATTAAATAAGGATATTTGGAATCTAAAAGTTTTTGCAATTCCAGACATATTCGATTTATTAAAAAATGTTTGAAATTTCAATAAGCTTAATATACGGAACCATTTATTTTAGAATTTATTGCTTGTAAAGTTTTCAAATTTTTTAGATAAATCACATATACCTGGAATCGCAAAAATGTTTAGATTCCAAATATCTTGTTTGCAAATCGCTAATTGCAAAATATATATTGTTTATTTCATTATTTGGACGCGCTTGCGGACAAAGGGCCCCTTCTTAAGATGATCGGTAACCTTGGGTCTATTTCTGGCTGTATTTTAGTGACTTATTTCTATCTATTCTAGCCAAGGGCCCAGGTAGATAGAGTTCCTGTAGCAAGTTCTAATGACTAAGCTGCGGGGGTAATAACGAAGGCCACATTTAAGAGCTTTAAATACAAAACTAACTTTTGTTTTCGATTTTGAAGTGAGTGACTTGAAAGTTACAAAATCAGAATCTACAAATCAATAAGGTTACATGTATATGAAATTTGCCTTGATAAGTTCAAAATACATCACGTTTCGTAAGTATCTCGTAAACTATACGAGATGTGTAAAAACAGATATCATTTTTAGATTTGCCTTCAGGACATTACTGTACATATATAAATATATAAATAAATAAGTTGTCACAAATAAATATATGCATGTAAATTAAAAAACAAAAATTTGCAGTTTAAAAAGGAATTAGTTTTATGACGACTTTATGTTTTGAGATCCAATAAATGGTATAAAATTCAGTTTGTAGTATTTTTTTGTAGTAGGAGAAACAAAGCTCTATGTATAAGTGCCTGTGAGTGTTTAGAAGTCCACTGACGCTATACCTACGCTAACGTGAACTGATCTCCCAAAACTAAACCTACGCAAAGTGGAAGTTAAGTATTTGATAGGAATCTGTATTATCATCAGAGATGGTAACTGAATAAAGCTGAATAAAGCGTATTTCAGAAGAAGAGATTCTTACTCTGATCTCTCTGTAGCTCAATTGGTTAGAGCACCTGACCGAAATCAGTTCATCTGGTGTTCGAATCCCAGCGGAGTGAAAGGAGAAGATCTTTTCTTCGGAATAAATCGAATTAAAAATAAATTCAATTTATATCTCCATCTAATCTGTGATGACGAAAATTTTTTTCTGTATTAGAAGATATAGCTTTGATCGATATTGTAGATTTCCATTATTCACAGTGTGTGTGATAGGATTTCTCATCGAATCGATAGTCACCATCTCCGATGATAATACAGATTCCTATTAAATATTGATTTGTATATAACATCTTGCTGAATGAAGCGTATTTCAGAAGAAGAGATTCTTACTCTGATCTCTCTGTAGCTTAATTGGTTAGAGCACCTGACCGGAAATCATTTGATCTGGTGTTCGAATCCCAGCGGAGTGAAAGAAAAAGATCTTTTTTTCGGAATAAATTTAATTTAAAAAAATTTTAATTTATAACTCCATCTAGTCTGCGGACGTTAAATATTTTCTGTATTAGAGGATATAACTTTGATCGATATTGTAGATTTCCATTTTCACAGTATGTGTGAAAGAGGTTCTCTGTGGATCGATCCTTACCATCGCCGATGATAATACAGATTCCTAGTAAATATTACAATGTCGCCAATGTAAACGAAACATTTTTTCCCAATCAGTCCTCTCAACGCATTGTCCATTATACGTTGGAAGGTAGCAGGTGCGTTTTTTATACCAAATTATATCCTATTATATTAGAAATGCCCTTGTATGGTAGAGAATGCTGTATATTTTTAACACTCCTCCTTCATGGGGATTTGATGGAATCCTGCACTAAGGTCGAAGGCTGCGAAAAACTTTACATTTTCTAACTGGCCGAGAATATCGTTTATACCGGGAGAGGGTATGCATCCTGGTAGGTGTCTTCATTAATCTGGCCTCTCTCGGATGGAGGCCATGGTTCAGTTGGGAGTGACAATAGAACAGGACGGAGGCGATGACCAGGCAATGGCCCCGGACAAACGCGAGAACATCGGTTCAAATGGTCGGACCAACTCAGGAGAGACATCCTTACCTGCTGGCAAAGAAGCTCACCGGCGCGAAGAGGATTCATGCAGAGGTTAAATGACCGTTGGGTCAATATGCACCCGGAATATGCTCATCAAACGCCTCAGAATTTAAGAGATCAGATATCCTTTTTGCGAAAAAACGGATACGAAGCTCTTTATCAAAAAAAGAAGAGCAACATCCTCCAGCGAACATTCCACCCGTTCCAGCAAGACCACATTTGCAGATAGACGATAATGCCAACATGAGAAGTAGGAGATCTATCCACCAAAAAGTCTTTCTCAGGATGGACAAATTAGCTGAAGCTAATACTGCTCTCCCAGATTTGCTCCCCGAAGATGTTAATCTCTGGAATCTGAACTGTGTAGTTTACGAGAAGGCGGTCTTCCTGCTTAGCGACAATAGAAGTAACGATACTTCAGTACGTCTGAGTAAGACTCGCGAGCGTATTGCACAGCTTCAGTTCAAAATTGAAACGGCGAGACGGCATGCATCAAATATTTAGTGCGTGATTAGCTACATAACATTAAATAAAAAATTCACTTCAAAAGTTAGGGCACTTGCTCGAAACTTAAGGAAAGTAAATCACACGCCGAACAAGTGTAAACTGTTGACCATCAAGCAGCACTGGACGCAAAAAATAAGATCTCTTTCAACAGCGAAACAGCGCCTCGAACGGCGAGTAAAGTGGATTCAGGAAAATTGCACCTTTTCTACTCATCCTTCCCGTCTGTTCACTAAAACGTCACGTGCCTTTAAAAATCCGCCTAGTCGAGAAGAGATTCAAGTCTTCTGGGAGCAAGTATATGGAGATACTTATCAGCTAAATGAAGACGCTTCAGATAGATCACTCTTTCGTAACTTTTGTCCGTCAACACTGTTCCTCATAACATTCTACAAAGATTGGTAGCTCTAAAAAAGTATCCAGAGGTGGAACCTTCATCTGCAACTGTCCCGTCTGCTAGAGACCTGACTCCAAGGAACAGTGTTGCCCGATGTTATCTCGCGTAAATTTCCCGCTCTTGCTTACCTTCTAGGACAGAAGGAGCAGAAGCGGATGACGTACACGCTCCAGTTGCGTCGGGATTGTTTGCTTTAAGGAACCATGATCGTAGCTTCCGAAGCCTACAACTTCTCACTCTCTTATTATATATTATATTATATTATATATTATATATTATATATTATATAATATATATATTATAGTAGGGGGTCTCCATTTAAAGTAAAAACTTCTGAGTATTGAATCACGATTTTTTTTATATGTTATCTAATTTTTGGTTCGATATCTTTTAGGTTCAGGCAATTTTGAAGATTTTCCAGTCTTTTGAAGCAGTTGAAGGGGTAATCATCCCCTTTTTGGACAAGATCTACGTCTCGCGATCCTATAGAGGTAATTCTGCTGACTTTAATTTCCTCCGGTATTTTGATGGGTTTCTGGGCAAATTTATAATATGGTATTTCTACCTTATTATTGTATATTATGTATAGTCCGTCAAGAAATTCTTTTTGATCTTCTATCCAAATTACTTGATTTTCTTCGTCGGGGACGCTGATTTTACAGATTTTTTTTGAGTCTCCTGGTAGGTAGTCTCCCTCGAAATGTAAGGGTAGTTTCCATTTATCGATTGTTAAATCATTACATACCACGCTGAAAAAACCAGTTCACGTCCGATCACTGAAGTTAAGCAGCATTGGGCGCGGTTAGTACTTGGATGGATGTGGTGAGCCCAGACTTGTAGTTATTTACTACAAGAAACTATCCACCTAGAAACACTACCCGAATCGGGTAGTGTCACGCCTACCCTGAAACGGAAATGACTTAATGGTATACATACATATCTGGGGTGTTTTTGGTAGAATGATAATCCTATTATTCCATCTTCTAATAATGGGAAGTTTTCTTCTACTATGTGGAATAGTTGCTTTTTACAAAATACTGCAGATAAGTCGCTTCCGTTTTTTCGTGGTGATCGTCTCCTATTGAGAATTTTTTATAGAACCAAAAGCTTTCTTGGTCAGGCTGTGAATGGTTTCTCTTAATTATGTTGATTGCTGCTCCACTATTCACTAATAATTTTTATATTGATCCATCGCTTCTTCTTCTTCCATGTATTGATTGTAATTTTCCGAAAAATTTAGATATTCTGCTCTGTCCTCGTAATTTATGTGCTCCTGCATTTCCTCCATTGTCATCTCCTCCCTTTCTAAACATTCTTCTTGGGGTTGCTGATGTTCCTGAATAGTTTTTACTTCCGGTGGTCTTTTTTGGAACTGTCCCAGTTGAAAATTTTGGAGTTTTGAAAAACATTGGAATGCAAAATGACGAGGTTTTCGGCACTTGTGGCAGGACATCTTTAATCTTTCGCTTAGTGGAAATTCGAGTTTGGTACTCTTGCCTGTTGGGGCGTGGTATTTGCTGAATGTTTAGTTGTTATTGGTCGGGGTGGGAATTTAGTAGGATGTCTAGGCTCTTGGCTTTGTCTCAGTACTCTATCTTTATTTTTTTCTCATTGCCAAGCTTCTGCTTCCAATGCTTCTTGCAGGGCTTTTGTTAGTATGGTTGATTTCATTGGTCTAACCTGTGACGAAATATCGTCTCTTAAATTCATTCTGAACCTTTTGATCGCGCTGTTCTCTTCTATCTCTAGGGCCATTTTCCTTTTCGTTCTGGAAGGGTATTCTGCTTGTACCGCGTACACAAGGTCCTCATAGGCGTCTCGAAAAAGAAGGCTAAAAATTTGAACCGTATTACCTCCCTATCTAATTGCGTCCAATTTAGCTCTGCACAATTCAATTGAGCTTTGTATTCCGAAGTTAGTTTTTAAAGCTGAGTATAATTCTTCGTAAATTCCTATTGAGTTGTGTGGTATAGCTTTTTCGGCGTTGTCTCTAATTTTTTCAGCTATTACGAAATCGGGAAGTAAGTCTTGATTGGCACAGCGTAAACGAGCCCTTTCTACGCTTTTTATCCATTTGTGGGTACTGGCATCCTTAGTGATTATAGGGGCTGTTCTAGTGGGCAGCTCATTGGTTCGTTCCGTTGACATACTTCTTTGTAGTGGTCGATTCGTAAGTGCAGTTTGCTGAGAGATTGGCTGTCTTATGTCTAATATCGGAAGCTCGGTGGGTCGTGGGAACTATTGTCTTATTCCTCCTCTAGGGACTTCAGTTTTTTGAGCGTCAGGATCCAAATCGTCGTCTATAAGTGTTGCATTTTTTGCAACTTGTTTAATTACCCGTCTTCTGTTGTGCTTTTCATCGTCAAGCGTGGCGACTTCTTCCTTCATTCTGGAATTATCAAGTCTCAGTGCTTGCATTTCCAGTCGCAATTGCTGGAATGGATCCAGATTTAATAAACAATCCGCTGCTGTATGCGTTGGAAATTGTGCTCTCGATGTGGCTTGAGTGTTGTTGACGAAGGTCATTGCCGTCAGGAATAAAGGAATCAGGTCGTGTGATGAATCAGAAATCTTGTCAGTATCGTCAGCCGCGTAAGTTACACCGTTGTTATCTCGATACTTTGGGTATGCCAGCGTAAAATATGTCGATCTCGCTCGTGTTATCTGATGCGCGTGGTTGTGGTTTGCTTTGGACTTATGGTCTTTTAATACAGTGGAATGCAAGGATATCGTCTATTATAATTTTTATGATTCCAAAGTAATAGTTTCTATTATTGTTACGGAAAGGTAGTGCTCTGGAGCACCAGGGGTGTACCTTATCGGAATTACAAAATTTTTCCTCGCCTAACGTGAAATTAACTTTGATTTCACGTTAGTATCCTTCCTTAGACAGCAAGGAGAACTTATTCTTTTTGCGATTTGATACGATTTTTATTTAAATGCTTACTTTTTCTAAATTCGCTGGTTGGCTTCAACCTCTCTGGTTGGCAGCTGGGAGTCCGTGGAGTTCCGCGTTGTTAACCTGGATTTGGGCGTTGGCCGATGACTGGTCATCGGTCTTCCAAGCGTTGTCACGCAGGTGCGTCTTCCGCCTGATTGCGGGCCTCGATCAATTTTTCAATTTCGGAAAAACAGTGGTTTTACGTTGTAAAGCGGATACTCAATTCACCAACTATTTTTAGCCACCATTTTCCTACTTTTCATGTTGTTGGCTCATCCGTAGGTAGATCCGAAGTTCAAGTGAATTTCGTAAAATTCTTTCCCTTCTCGTCTTAAATGAATTGCGTACAATTCCTTTCGAGGGTTCGTCACAAGAATTGCTTTTATAGGATTTTTCTATCCTATCCGTAGATACAGAAATTGAAAGAGCAATCCTTTCAGGATCGCAAAAATGTTAAGCGTAAAAATGCATAACGAGCTTTTTTGTGTAAGCTCAAAGTCAATCTCTGACTTCGAGGGCTTTATTTGCGTTTATGAGTACTGATATAGAAGTAAGCTCCTCAAAGAGGCGGCGCTTTATATATGCTAACTGGACGCAGAGTGGGTGCAATTTTCAGCTCGTAACAGTAGTATATGGCTTTTATCGTTCACGTTTTTTTTAGTTTTGAAGTTTTCAGAAAACTAAATAAAATCGTATTGCTTATTCTTAGCAAAATAGAGATAACTGCGCTTTTAGTGTATAAAGATATTACATTTATTAACATTACACCTAATTCTGTTGTTGAAAAATCAACAGTTTTGTAGGAAATGCAACCATTTTTCTTTCTTAACTGAAAATCCTTTGTTGATTGAAAATTTAACTATTACATCTTTGTGTTAAAATTGATCGTTTTTAGTTGAAATTCAATACGTGGTTGAAACTCGAACTAGTTTGTTAGAAATTCATTTTTTTTCTTTGACGATTCATCCCTTTTGTTTTGTACCGTTTTTGTTTTCAATTTAAGATTCAAAATTTATCGGCCCGAAAATTTGAAGCTTAAAGGTTTAAAATAGTTTGAAATTTTTGCACTTCCGAACTTTAAAGTTTTCTTCAAATTTTTAACAGTTCACTCTAATGGTTTCGAATTAAAAAGCGTTTCAATTTGAATTTTCCAAAAAACATAAAATGTTCAGCAAAATAGACACAAACATTTCCGTTAAAAATTCTTTTACAACTTTAAGCGTCTAAATTTCCAAACGAAAAATATTGAAAATTATACAATTACTATACAATTTTATACAATTACTATTCAAATTTAAACTACTGATTGATTCCTGAATTATAAACGACTATTGCTTTAATTATCAAGTTTTCCATTGGGAAATTGTTAAATTTTGAACAACTCATCTAAATTATAAAGAAGAGAGAATTTTTAACTGCGATTCTAAGTGTTGCGAATTTACAGTCGATCAAGTATTTTAGAATTCTTTAAATGAAATACAAATGATTTTCTATTTTGTTATCATGAAATTATTCTAATGTTAATCTTTTCTATTTCAAAATTATTCAGGTATACAGGATTTTAATTTAAAATTGTACAATTATGAACAATTTAAATTTGAAACGAAAAAATGTTGAACGTTTCAATTCCAAATTCAAATTTTTCCAATTGCAGTTATTTTAAGTAACTATGCATTTAGTTCTGATAATGTAAATATACGATTAATGATAAAATAGTATATTACGCAACATGTGCGTGAAATGCATTTTTACACACGCGATCACGACGAGTAGGTAAATCGTACGCACATGTTGCATACGATATTTTTTGACACAGTGTGCGTAAAAATGCGTTTTTACACACCCGTATGAGTGCGTGAAATGTGCATATGAGTGTGTCAAAGGAAGCCGTTTTACGCACTCATATGGGTGTGTAAACACGCATTTTACGCACACTGTATCAAAAAATAGAATTATACGATAAATGATAGAAAAATAGTTACACAAAGTGGAGCATAGAACACATAACTTCCATTTTAATTCAATTCACTCAGAAAAAAAGATCTTCTCCTTACACCCCGCTGGGATTCGAACACCAGATCAACTGATTTCCGGTCAGGTGCTCTAACCAATTGAGCTACAGAGAGATCAGAGTAAGAATCTCTTCTTCTGAAATACGCTTGATTCAGCAAGATGTTAGATACAAATCAATATTTAATAGGAATCTGTATTATCATCAGAGATGGTAACTATCGATTCGATGAGAAATCCTCTCACACACACTGTGAATAATGGAAATCTGCAATATCGATCAAAGCTATATCTTCTAATACAGAAAAAATTTTTCGTCATCACAGACTAGATGGAGATATAAATTAAATTTATTTTTAATTCGATTTATTCCGAAAAAAAGATCTTCTCCTTTCACTCCGCTGGGATTCGAACACCAGATCAACTGATTTCGGTCAGGTGCTCTAACCAAATTAAGCTACAGAGAGATCAGAGTAAGAATCTCTTCTTCTGAAATACACTTTATTCAGCTTTATTCAGTTACCATCTCTGATGATAATACAGATTCCCATCAAATACTTAACTTCCACTTTGCGTAGGTTTAGAGTATATATTTATATATTTATATATTTATATATTTATATATGTACAGTAATGTCCTGACGGCAAATCTGAAAATGCTATCTGTTGTTACGCATCTCGTATAGTTTACGAGATACTTACGAAACGTGATGTATTTTGAACTTATCAAGGAAAATTTCATATACATTTAACCGTATTGATTCGTAGATTCTGATTTTGTAACTTTCAAGTCACTCATTTCAAAATTGAAAACAAAAGTTAGTTTTGTATTTCAAGCTCTTAAATGTGGCCTTCGTTATTACCCCCGCAGCTTAGTCATTAAAACTTGCTACAGGAACTCTATCTACCTGGGCCGTGGCTAGAATAAATAGGAATAAGTCACTAAAATACAGCCATAAATAGACCCAAGGTGACCGACCATCTTAAGCAGGGGCCTTTTGTCCGTAAGCGCGTCCAAATAACGAAATAAAAAATATATATTTTGCAATTAGCGATTTGCTAACAAGATATTTGGAATCTAAACATTTTTGCGATTCCAGGCATATGTGATTTGTCTAAAAAAATTGAAAACTGTAAGAGCAATAAATTCTAAAATAAATGGTTCCGTATATTAAACTTATTGAAATTTCAAACATTTTTCAATAAATCGAATATGTCTGGAATCGCAAAAACTTTTAGATTCCAAATATCCTATTTTCAAATCGTTAATTGTTAAGAAATATATTTCTTAAATTTGCATTATTTTCCTGGTTACGAACAAAGGACCCCTCTGCCGGCAAGTATTCGGGTGAAATATGGTTTGTAGGCATCATTTGTTTGTAAGCCTGGTTCTTTAAATTTCAAAACTACTTTCTGAGTAGCTATATATAGAAATGTCAGAAAAGTGACTGAACCTGAGATTCTTTAGAGATTTTCGAATCATTTTGTACCAATAGGGTTCTTAGTTTTCAACATTCGAAAACTATTCATGCTTAATAGGTTATGTTCGTTGAGAGCAACGAGATACGATCACTTTTTACATGATTATTCCTTTTTCTTCACTTTAAACAAAAATTTCGTTTCACTATTAAAAAGGTTTTCTGTAGTTCATATCTATGATATTACTTCAATTTTTGACATAATAACATGATTTTTTGGAAGTTCTGCCAATGGCAGAACTTCCGAAAGTTACTGACAGGATGTCATTGGCCGAGATGTCTAGTGAGGATCGACTGCGATTATCTCTTTCCTGGACCGTACCTGGAACTTTCCGCGGGAACTTTCGGAACGTTCCAGGAATGTTCCTGGAACGTGTAAAATATCCGCCGCTTGGGAACTTTCCAGAAACTACCAAATAAAAATTACCGTTATTGTTATTATTATTAATAAATATCGCGTAAACCGTAAGAGATAGGTCGAAACCGATGTCAGTTTATAATATGGATATCTTATTTATAGTGTAGTGTATGCGGTACTCAAAACTCGAAAATGACATCCAATTTTATCTATCTGTTTGGGTTAGGGGAGCAAGGAGCTGTTTTAGAAATAAAATGTTTATCTTCAGTAATATAAAGGTTCCAATTTATTGAATTAAACACTTTAAGCCACACTGGGTTGACGTCTCGGTAGTACAAGTCTCGTTTTGTCTTATCTCACAAAGTTCCAACTTCCATGCAGGCGCGTGTGTGAAGCTTTTTCTACTTGCTTCGACGGGAGTCGCAGAGCGAATGCGTTCGGGCCCACCCCTCCGTCTGCCCAACCCCCCCCCCCCCCCCCGCAAGATGGATGACACTCACCTCACGCGGGGCCGAAAGTCCGAACGCTCGGGCCCGGCGCAACGGAACAACCCCCTTTGTTTTTATTTTTTTTTAAATTTTATTTTTCTCCTTTTTTACTCCTCCCCGCCCCCGTACTCTCTCTGTCATCCGTAGGTGTCGCCCCGAGAGCACTTGGCTCTTGTGCTCAATGTTGATCCTCACGGTCATATGACGCGGGATCCAAATCTGGCATCAGAGGGGCTGCCACCCCCTCCGACCCGTTCCGGTTGGCAGTGCGTATTCTCATCAGACTTCGCACTCCACTTTTACAGAGCGCCAGGAAGCGGAGGCGCCACCCCTTTGTCTTCACCAACACTTCTTTCTTCTCCTACCTTGGTCTTTTCTCCTTACAATTCTTTTTTATCTTTCTCCCTTGCCTCACACACACACAAACACACATACACACATTCATACCCACCCTTTTATTTTCGTTCCGAAGATCATACAAGCGTATACACGTACGGGGACTCAGCAAAACCCATTTAATTCGTAGATTAGACAATAAAATTTATGTAAACAAACATAGCAAACAAACATCTGTGAAACCCATGAAGGAAACAAAGCCTCTATTCGCCGAAGTTGGTACATTTTAACAACTGGGATCAGACGTATATAATTCCAGGAATACTTGTAACAATTCAGGTGACCAGGTCAAAACTTAAATCCGAAGAACGCAAAATCAAATTACCTCTCACACAAAAACCCTTCACACCAACAACAATTTATCAATAAATAAATCTCTTGCCCTTTCAAACCTTCATGAAGCGACCCAACATGTCACATACACAAACCAACCGAACCACCGCTGATGGGTAAAATATTGTGTGATAAATTCAGTCCTTCTTAAGCCTTGCGAAAAATATAATAGAAAAATAAACCAAATAACGAAATTACACACGGCAGCGACCCCAACAATTCAGTCAACCGTAATATCCTCCCCTCAGTCGAAGTTATGCTAACTTTCGACTCCTTCATCCCTAAATATTCGTATGAGCTTATGCGTCGGTCTTACGTAGTAGCTGTTGATTGATTTTACTTTTGCGACCCTATTAACGCCGTCCGGACCAGGGAATATGTCGACAATCTTTCCTTTTCGCCACGTGTTTCGCAGCGCTTGATGATCAACTATCAAAACGACGTAGCCGATTTTCGCAGAATCTCCCGCATCGTGCCACTTTTTTCGCGGCAATAAGGTTGGTAGGTATTCGCGAAGCCACCGTGTCCTGAAGGATCGCAGTAGTTGTTGTGATATTTCAAATTGTTTCCGCGGATTAATCAAGATGTTCTCGTATCTCTGTCAACGCTTCTTCGTCGTACGGATCGATTGAAACGTGTGTGAGCGGTCGCGAGTTAACCATGTGTTCCACCTCCATTAAGACCGTTAGTAGAACTTCCTCGCTGTACGACTCATCTCCGAGAGTGTGATTCAGTGCCGTTTTTACTGATCGAACGAGACGTTCCCAGGCTCCCCCCATGTGTGGGGCCTCTGGGGGGTTAAAATACCAATCAAAACGTTTCGCTTGCGCGAAATATGTCATCTCCTCGGCGTCCATGAGCGCGATCGCGTTTTTGAGTTCTTTGCTCGCTTTTGTGAAATTGGTCCCGTTATCACTATACACGCGTAAGGGAAATCCCCTTCTTCCGGCCAATCTTCTCAACGCTAATATGGCAAACTGTGCATTGTTTTGCAAGCCATCTCAAACGGTTCCGGAGACCGATTACATAGAATCTTTATCTCATCTCGTTCACGACTGTTTCATTGTTAGCGTGGTCGAACGGGCGATGATAGTGCGCAATTAGTAATTTGGTAGCGTAGTGCGCAGCATCTAGTATGATCGGTGTATTTTCGAATTCACGGTTATCGATTCGCGATACTCGTCTTTGCGCCCGCAACAATCCTTCATCGTCTAGATAGTGTTTCAGCCCACGCAGCTTACTGCCCCTTGCGAGATCTTTCCGATTTTTGATCGCGTGGAGATCTTCTGGCAAGCACGCCGACTGTATTTCACGATGCCAAAACCTCACTGCCAATATTGTTCTTTCTCGCGCGTCTGCTCTCTCTGGTGCTGCTTGCCATCGGTCGCTCCAGATACCCGGCTTTAACCCTTGCTTTAATTTACTCTCGCGCCAACTATTTACCCAACGTCTTACGTAATATCTTAAGCGTTTACCGCTCATCAATAAACCGTCCCACCCCAATAATTTGACGATTGTAGGTACTTCTACTGTTCTCACAGATGATGTTCCAACAAATGTTTTTCTCGATTCTTCTTGGTTCATCTCTTTTATCTTCTCGCGACTCGGCTGTTTCTGCACTGGCCACAAATCGCGAGTATTATACAACAATTTCGCTCCGATAAACCAGGGATCATTAGCTTGCATTGTTCTATCCGTTGCTCGGGTTGCATCGTCTGCCGGATTATCCTCAGTGGGGACCCAACGCCACTCATTCACACGAGTTATCTCGGCTATCTCTCCGAGTCGATTCGCGACGAACACGTTTTTGAACTGAGGTTCTGATCGGATCCAGTATAAGACTGTAGTTGAATCGGACCAGAAGATTCTCTCGTCAATTTTGATCTGTAATTCCTCACCGACCGTCGCGACCAATCTCGCGCTTAACAAGACTGCTTGCAACTCCAACCGCGGGATCGTCATCGGTTTTATAGGTGCCACACGCGTTTTTGACATGATGAGTGAAACGTGAATTTTACCGTTCTGCGAAACGGTACGTAAGTAGGCTACCGGAGCGTATGCTTTCGCGCTCGCATCCCCGAAAATGTGCAGCTGTGAGTGCGCATACTCTTCTCCGCGAGGTATATACGAGCGCGGGATTTTACAACCTTTTACCTCCCTGAGTGCGGTAAGCCATTTCTTCCACGTGTCAAACTCTTCGTCGTATATTGGCTTATCCCACTTTAGACCGCTACGACATATCATCTGCATTAACAATTTGGCATGCAGAAAGAACGGCGCTAGAATTGCCAGAGGATCATATACCGACATAATGATACTAAAAACGTCTCGCTTAGTCGGTTTTCTCCCCCCGTTAACAATTCCTGGGTCGATTTTCCCGAGCCCGACGTTAAAGCTTAAATTATCGGCATTTCGATCCCAAAAAAGGCCTAAAACTCGCTCCTCGCTGTTGCAAAGATTGGCCCTTGAGTCCTTTTTTAATTTATCCGCACTCGACACGTTCTCTATTACCCGCGGTTCGTTGGAGGCCCACCCGTGCATCTCGAAGTTAGCTTCTTTGTTGATGTAGGTCACGTCTCGTACTAATTTTCTCGCTTCTTCGACGGTACCACAGCTGGCTAGGTAATCGTCCATGTAGCATCTCTCGATGATACTCGAGGCAGCCTCAGGGAAGTCGATCGAGAACGATTCGGCGTTTTTATTTTTTACATAAATCGCGCTACACGGGGAGGCTTTCGATCCGAAAATTAGTACTCGCATTTCGTATACGTCCGGATCTCTATCTCGGTCTTTTCCGCGAAACAAAAACCTTTGCGCTCCGCGATCTTCGACTCGTACCCCAACCCGCAAAAACATGTCCTTAATATCGGAAATGATAGCAATCGCGTATTGTCGGAAGCGTAATAAAACACCGATGAGTGACTTGAGCAGATCAGGACCAGTCAGCAGTTGATCATTGAGACTGATCCCGCCGCTTTTAGCGGCGGCGTCGAAAACTAACCTCACTTTTCCAGGCTTTTTTTCATTTTCTACTCCGAAATGTGGTAAGTACCGCGTCCTCAGCCCTTTGGTTTTCGGATCAATTCTACTCGCGTATCCGCTCTCTATGAACCGATTTATCCCTTTATAATAAAGCTCAGCGAAACGCGAATTCGAGTCAAGTGTCCTCTCGAGTAAATGTAGCCTTCTTTCTGCAGTCGCACGGCCGTCATTCACGGGCGGAGAATCGTTTTTCCACAGTAACCCCGTCTCCCATCCTTTATCAATCTTGCACGTGGTTTTAGATAAAATTTCTTCTGAGCGATCCTGTTTGCGACTCTTCGAGATTGAATCAGAAACTCCCAAATTTTCTAAATTAATATAGTTATGGATTAATTCATCCAACAGTCTGTATCTTCCCGACTCAACCCCGTCCGATTTGTCGTTTGAATCGATGGATGCACGTTTGCATAAAGTGCGTATCTCCCGTGTAACGTCTCCAACATAGCCGTGGACAAGCCAGCCCAACGGTCCGCGAGATACCGCGAGCCCGCTTTTATCGATATTGCGTATTTCATAGGTCGCGATTATATGCCAATTGTCTTGTCCGATCAATATGAGAGGGCGTGCATTTGTGTAAGGGTTTATTTCTACGTTTTATAAAATCTTTATTTGTTCTGTCACCGTACACGATAACGATTGTTTGGTAAGCTCAGCTTTGGTACCGATAACGCATGTTCGACCGTTAGCTCCCCGGTCACGCCACGGATGTCAAAACTCAGTTTCTCGCACTGCGAGTTGACCGCGCTACCCCACAAGCCTCAAATCCACATTTCAATCCCTTTTCCGCGTAATCCCAGGCGAGTCGCGAGTCTTTTATCAATCATAGTGACCGTCGATCCGCCGTCGAGTAATGCATATGCGGTTTCCGCGCTCTCTTTTCCTAATCCCTATATAATCTATATAATCTAATTTTTCCGATCACTTCTACTTCTGCGAGTTTTAGCAGCCCTCTTCGCAGTTCTAGTCATTTTTCCCTTCGCGTATCTTGTTGTTCCGGGCGCGACTCGATAGTGGCTTGCGCGGCAGCGCAGTCAGCGCTTTGATTGGCATCTTGTGTAGTCACTTGGCGAGGATTATTTTGAGAGTCACGGGCAGTATTTTGGGAGATGCGCGGTTGATCACCGTGATTATTATACTGTAAGTCGTGCCTGCTGTTATAATGTCCGCCCCTCCCCGTGTTTTGGTTGCTGTTGGGTTGACCTCTGCGCTGTCGTTTCATGTTAGCTGTGAGTTTTTGCCATTCCTCGTTGGGTATATGTAAGCTCGTGGTATGGCTACTCTCTTTACAAATATCGCACAAAACTACCGCTCGACAGCCTCCCTTTACGTGACCTTGACCTAAGCACCTGAAGCAAAGGTGATTGTTGCGTACAAAGCAACGTTTAGAAATCGCTGTCGCCCTTTTGAAAAACACACAGTCTTTCACTTTGTGATTTGCGCGAAAGCAATATAAACACGTCGTACGCGGCGACTCCGGGTTTCTCTCGGGATTAGGTTCCACCGTCTATCCAACTGACGCACAAACTGTCGCTATCTGGGGCCCCCTCGCTTGTTTATTCATCGTGCGGTGTTCTGTAAATAACGGGTTAATCACGTGTGTCGTTTCTAGTTCGAACAAACCGGCTTTGTCGAAAATTATAGCTTCTTGCTGGAGATAATTCGCGAGTTTCTCGAGATTTGATATGTCGGATGAGTCTTGGGCAGCATAATTACGGAACGCGAATTGCATTTCCCTTAGAAGTTTACCGTGTAAGTTTGTGAATAAATTTGGGTCTTGAAGCATACTTGCAAGCTTCAATGAGTAAAAAGCCGATACCGCATTAGTAACTTTCGACGAGAGCTGCGCAATATTTATAGTGCGAGAGTCCAGGGTTGGTATGTCAAGAAGTTCGCGTTTTATGCCTTTCGCGATCATTTTCGTGTTACCGAAGTGTAATTCTAATTCATTTATAATTTTTTCCGGGTCTCTTGACGTAGCCAAAAGCGTTCTTACCAACTCTTTCGCTTTACCGCGTAACGCTAGTGATAAACGTTGTATGTTTTCGCGATCCGAAAAAGCACCCGTTTTTGTCGTATCTTCGTAGATCTCTTTAAAATTCAACCATTCGAACGGGTCTCCGTGAAACTCGGGTAATTTAAATGTTTCCGGATAACGCGAGAATCCCCCTCGCGACCCGCTATCACTCGGTGCTGTTACACTATCCTTTACTCCATCAACGGCGGTTTTTACAATATTAGTAATCGTTGACAGTAAATTATCGATCCCGTTTACAAATACATTTTCGTTAATTCGCTTACCTTGTTGTCCGTTGGCCGTATTATTTGTTACATTCAGCCTCGTAGTATTGTTGCGTCTGGTGACTTGACACAGAGCGTGTAGGAGTCCGCAGACTCGTCCGTCGTGGATCCATCGTACTCGCCTCCTGGTGCTGTTATGGGCTGGGCGACGACAATCTCTGGTTCTAACACGTCGATGCGGTCCAAGTCGACGTTGGCGATGAATGGAAGCTCTCCTCCTGGTTGTTGAACCGTCGCCCGACCACGCCGTCCTCTCGCATTCCTTGCCCCCGTACTCTCTCTGTCATCCGTAGGTGTCGCCCCGAGAGCCCTTGGCTCTCGTGCTTAATGTTGATCCTCACGGTCATATGACGCGGGATCCAAATCTGGCATCAGAGGGGCTGCCACCCCCTCCGACTCGTTCCGGTTGGCAGTGCGGATTCTCATCAGACTTCGCACTCCACTTTTACAGAGCGACGGGAAGCGGATGCGCCACCCCTTTGCCTTCACCAACACTTCTTTCTTCTCCAACCTTGGTCTTTTCTCCTTACAATTCTTTTTTACCTTTCTCCCTTGCCTCACACACACACAAACACACACACACATTCATACCCACCCTTTTATTTTCGTTCCGAAGATCATACAAGCGTATACACGTACGAGGACTCAGAAAAACAAATTTAATTCGTAGATTAGACAATAAAATTTATGTAAACAAACATAGCAAACAAACATCTGTGAAACCCATGAAGGAAACAAAGCCTCTATTCGCCGAAGTTGGTAGATTTTAACAACTGGGATCAGACGTATATAATTCCAGGAATACTTGTAACAATTCAGGTGACTAGGTCAAAACTTAAATCCGAAGAACGCAAAATCGAAATACCTCTCACACAAAAACCCTTCACACCAACAACAATTTATCGATAAATAAATCTCTTGCCCTTTCAAACCTTCATGAAGCGATCCAACACGTCACATACACAAACCAACCGAACCACCGCTGATGGGTAAAATATTGTGTGATAAATTCAATCCTTCTTAAGCCTTGCGAAAAATATAAGATAAAAATAAACCAAATAACTAAATTACACACGGCAGCGACCCCAACAATTCAGCCAGCCGTAACACTATCTCTTACGGTTTACGAGACAATTATTGTTGGAAACAACAAGAACGGAAGGTTCTCCTCGGGTCCTAAACGGCGGACATTTTGCATGTTCCAGGAACGTTCCGTGCTATTAGGGATGGGTCAGAAAGTTAAATGTTATTGTAGATAATCAAGAAGTCAGGGGTTCTCGATTATCAGCCTATGATCGATTGCAGACGATTGCAGTCGATCGCTAAAGACGATTGCACATCTCTGTCTTCATGCATACGATAGAAAGAGCGATTTATTTGATTAGAGGCTATCGGTATCACATCCCAGCAGTGGGATTCCGGTGCCGTATCGAGAGTCGAAAATTGAACGGACCTTTTTTTCTAACGTGTGGAGGTAGAAAGAGAGGTCCGTTCGATTTTCGACATCGAAACAACCCCGGAGTCCCACTGCAGTAATGTGAAAGCATGAGTTCCAGTAAAAGACTAGCAGATGGCGCATAAGAGCGTATCTTTCATATTCATGGATACGAAGGTATTTGGTTTTCTTCACACAATGAATCGTACAGAAAAACAAATTTATCAAAATTATCAAAGTAATTCTTCTCATTAATTTAATGGGGCTTACAATTATTTGAACAATGTGGAATTCATTGCTGAAATAAAATTCCATCGCTGCCGGAAGATGAAGTTTGCCTCAAAAGTATTTTAGCAATGTGGAAAGCGCGCGAAATTTGAATGTCAACCCATTGGTGTTTTCAAAATCCAACGTTGTAAAGAAAGAAATTCTTTTGCTGAAGGAACTCAAAGTTCGTCTCACGTACATTTTGAGCAATGCGTAAAGTGCGCGAAATGTAAAACCATGTCTCCACACATTAAATCTAAATAATGCTAAAGTGTTTAAAATTCATTGAAACACATGTAGGTAAATAAATACACAGTTTGCTTTCCTTGAGTTTCAATTTATTATTCATAAAATTTGCCGCAAAAAAGGTCGTAATTCCAAATATTTTAATACAAAATGATTATAGGGACCTCCAAAGTAACGAAAATGGAGCTTTTTTATCTTAGCTGTTGCATCCATCTTCTCAATCGTACCCCGACACATAGCATCCTCAAAAATTTTCGTAATTCTGCTGGACAAGAAGATTGAAAATTGGTTTTTGCAACTCAGCCATTAAAAGGACTCCGGATGGACTTTGCACTAAATAGTTAATTTAGAAGAAAATAATAATAAACTAAACCCAATGACATGTAGTTCTTACGTTAAACTTCCTAAGCGAATTGAGGAAAAAAAGCATGTGTGAATGTGCAAAACAAAAACAATAATGAGTGCTTCAAGTGGGCTGTATTATCAGCCATACATCCAGTCAATCGGAATGAGTACAATCCTACACTGAAAACATTTTGGGCGAGCTGCTCGCCCTCGTAATAGATCTGCAACACCAAATGCGTCGCGCGCTGCTCGCCCGCAGCTTGGTGCGAATCCTCTCTCTTGTTGGGCACGCTGTGCGCCCACTTTGGAACAGCTGTAGCTGTGTTGGTACAGTAACACTCCCTTTAGGCGGGAGAACGGCATCCCCAAGCCGAGTTTCGATCGAAGTTAGTTTCATCCGACAAACGGTTTGTCGTATATATTCGTGCTTATTTTATGTTTGCAAGTGAACTTTTGATCATTGATGACTTCTTAGGGAAGAATAACTTCTCGCATCTACGCGATGACCTCACATGTAAGTATTATCAATATGTAATCTTGCCTTTCAGAATAGGCGTGTGCACATAACCTATAACCTATAAGGTAGAAATTTCGTCTTTTTTTGGTCAAAAATGTTAATCTTTTTTGGTTGACGATTTAACTGTTTTTGATTTAAAATCAAAATCTTGTTTGCTCAAAATATAAACTGTTACATTTTTCGTTGAGTATTTATCTTTTTTGGTTGGAAATTATACTACTTAGTTGAACGTCAAATTGTTGTGTTAAAAATTAACTTTTTGGTTGATGGTTCATCATTTTAGTTTAAAACTCAAGTCTTTGGTTAAAAATTGAAGTATTTGTTTGAAAATTCGCTTTTTAAAATTTTTTTTTATTTTGATTGACTCTTTCCTTTTCTCCTTCTTTTTTCTTTTGTTATGTATTTGTCTCTAATGAGCCGAAAAGGAGGTTGTTTAAAAATCTAATTTTGACTTGTGATTTTTTTCAAGCTCTGATTTCGGTACATAAAATTATTCACAAGAAAGCGTATTTCATTTCGATCTTAAATTAATTTTTAAATCGAGACAAGTTTTCATCTCAATTTTTCAAAAGAAATATATTTTCATTTGAATACTGTACCAAGGATGTTTTTGAATATTAGCTATTTTAGAAATGTATGGTTGTTTGTATTATATCTCTTGCTATTTCGAAAATGTAATAATCTGAAAAGATTGGTTAAGAATCAGCCATAAAAAAATGTCTCTTATTTTCTTCCGGATTTCTGAACAAGTTTCAGGAATCTTTTTATTATATCTACATTTGTATACTGACGTATACTTTTAAGGTTTTCGAAACACTGTATTACATACCATCGATTTATAAATAAATAGCTATTTGTGATACAAGTGCGCAAAATAGGCGATTGCCAACGAGTGTAAATTTGTTAGCATGAGCCGGAGGATCGAAGCACGAGTCGGAGGTTAGCGCACGAGCGAAGCGAGTGCGAAAACGAGGACGAGTGCGAAGAGCTGAAGGCGAATGCTGAAATCACACGAGTCAGCAATTGCCTGTGCGCACGTGTATCACACGCTATTTTTTGCAACAACCTTCCGAGAAAGTTGTACTAAGAGAAAGACAAAGGAAGAATATTTACCGCCGGGGCCGCCCCCCCCTAAGCGGTGAAAGCCTCAGCGGAACAAAAACAAATTCTAAAAATACGAAATTTTAATTAAATTAAATCGAAATATATGAAAATAACTAATATACTATCTGGTGGAGTACACTCTTCACCAGTTTGATTCGAATCTTTATTTAAGTCCATCTTCTTTTGACAATGAGAAGGAAAATTTCACTTGCACTCTAAACACGTCGACTTTAACCTCGCACCTGTCATCAGCTGTTCGCTTGGACACTGAGCGCTGCTGCTGCCACGCTGCCCCCGAATTGTCGCGATGCGGAAAGTTGCTTATCTGCAAAGTGCGCATGCGCGTACATTCCGCTGATGTGGAAAGTATATAAGAATCAAACTGCGCATGCGCCAATATTATTCCCGCATTGTTATCCGGAATGAGTCACTTTGCATATAATTTAGCTACATCGAACGGAGTACTTTCGAGGTGGGTGTTGCAAAAAGTTCATTTTATACCTGACGTTGAAAATTCGTTATTCTTCATTCATAAAAAAGACATAATAAGTACTGTGAGTGACTGTTGTCACTATTTGGTATATCGCTCACCGTATTTCAGTAAACCTATTAGGCGTCCTTTCCAGTTTCTCCTGGGCACACCGAAAATATTTCTTAAATGCTCATCGAATTTCGGTGAACCTATAGACATGGACTTTTATTAACAAATTATAAAAATTATTTTTTCACAAAAAAATGCTGTGAATGGTTTTATGATGTAATTCAACCGAAATGGTTTATTCTATGCTAATATTTTTAATTTTTCTCAACAAATTATATTAACAACTGTCTATGTGTTTCATTAATTGATAGCAATTAGAATTATTGACAGAATTTGCAGCATAACATCAGTCGCAGCAAGTTTAATAAAAAAAAAACATATTTGATACACGACTATCACGCAATTGTTTATACAACTTGTTAATAAAAATTGAAATTGTTGAATTAGACTGAAACTATTTTATAGAATAGGCAGGTAACATCATCAAGTCATTCACAAAATGTTTTTAAAAAACGAAATAATTTTCTTCCTGTAATAATAGAAGAATATAACACATTTGTTTATACAATTTGTTATAAAAAATGTAATTTTATACGACTATAAAACAATTATTTGTATAATTTGTTAATAAAAATCATTAATTTTTATATTTAAATATTTTTTTCACTCTGAATAACATCGTCAAGTATTTTAAAGTTATTTTTCATATCGACAAAATATTTTATGTCGTAAAAATTCGATAGGGGCCTATCAGTTTATAACATTTTTTTATGGCAATAAAATGTCTTCTAAACAATTAATTTTCATTATCTTTGTATCTAGGCATTGAGTATTATTTATTTCTAGTGCACTTAATTGTTTACACGATCACAAAACTCAACTGCGACCTGCAGCTTCATTTTTCCGCGAAAATCCATTTCTGGACCCGTGGGGCAATTGCTTTCCCTTTTGTGGGACTGCGGCGTTCCCAACACACGGAAAAGGATCTGCTCGCACGTTTGGTACTATTTCTCACTTAAATTTGGTGTGGCCAGTGCACCGACCGCCGTCGTGGCGCTGCGTTCTCACTAAGAAGACAGCTGCTTGCCCAAAATTTTTGCAGTGTACCAGCATTATAAGGATATAAACATATATAAGCATTATAAGGAACTTCTTCGATACGAAGCTTCCTGTTGCATTAAAGGATGTTTCTAAGTTTGAAAAACAAAATGGTATCTCGGTCAATGTATATGACCTAATCAAGAAAAAACAACAACTCTCTGTCGTTTCTCTTCATCTCAGTTAAAAAAAAGAGTCATCACGTAAATATTCTGCGAGTTGAAGAAGAGTATGTTGACGAGAACAGCAGTGATAAAGAAGACAACGAATAGGATAGGAGGTCCATGTCTTTCAACTTCCGTTATGTGGGGATAAAGGATCTTTCTCGACTAGTCAGCAGTGTGGAAAAGTTGGTTGCTCATACTGAAGAT
This sequence comes from Andricus curvator, assembly GCA_932195095.1. Taxonomy (NCBI): domain Eukaryota; kingdom Metazoa; phylum Arthropoda; class Insecta; order Hymenoptera; family Cynipidae; genus Andricus; species Andricus curvator. The sequence goes on along the minus strand of CAKNYM010045520.1, from coordinate 10,369 downwards.
TACAAAAAAGTTAAGGATTGTAAAGTCGTGCTCCTAAAACCAGGAGAAACTATATTGAATCTAAAAATTTCAAGTATAAAGAGAAAGTTCATTTCATCATCTACGCAGACTGTATGTCACTATTAAAACCAGTGGAAGATGTTCAACAAAGAGGATCCAATACTAAAGTTTTACAAAAGCATGACATGTTTGACATCAGGTACTTATTCAAGTGCAGTTTCTATGATGCACTATCACTCTACAGCTCTTGTCCTGAAGTTGTGGAACCAGCAAAGTGGTTTGCTCTGGAGTTTCTGCTAATAGCAAATAACTGTGAGAAGATGCTGTCATCCCCAGTTCCAATACAGAAACTGATACTGGAGCAAATAGAAACTTTTATTAAAGCCACCACTTGTCACATATGTCAGAAGGCGCTACATCCACCGATAAAGAAGGTTCGGGATCACTGTCACATGAATGGTAAGTATCATAGTCCCGCACATCATACCTGTTGTGTCCCACAACTTTAGTGGATACGATGCTCACTTTATTATCTGTGACATTACTACACCATTTGAAGGTAAAGTGAAAGTTCTTGCAATAAATAAGGAAAAGTACATATCCTTTACAAAATATGTTCAGGGAACACAAATAAAATTCAGATTCATAGACTTTCAGATTCATGGCATCTTCCTTGGAAAAGTTAGCATCGTGTCTCACCGAATATAAAATTGTAATTGCAATTTTTCCTGGAATTGAGAGTGAGAAAAATGAACTTTTAACGAGAAAAAATGTTCTACTCTGTGAATACCTAGACTCGAGGTAGAGGCTAAAAGAAAATTAGCTTTCACCAAAAGAAAGGTTACATAGTAATCTGAATGACTCATCAATATCTGATGAGGACTACGAACATGCACAATATGTAAGGTGTGCATTCAGCGTTGAAATTCTTGGTGAATATGTGAAGCTTTATATGAAGACCGGTGTGTTGATATTGGCTGATGTATTTGAAAATTTCCGAGAACAGTATCTCGTGGCTTACGGACTCGATCCAGCCCATTACTACACGAGTCCTGGCTTTACATGGGACGCCATGCTCAATTATACAGAGGTAGGACTAGAACTCCTCTCTGACGTTGACATGCTATATTGATGTTTAAGAATGGTAAGAAGGATGGATTGAGTCAATGCTCCAACCGATACGCCATTGCCAACAACAAGTACATGATAGTTTTCCACGAAAATGGGGAGATCATTTACATTGTATATTTCGATGCAAACAACATTTACTGTTAGGCAATGGAACAACCTCTTCCTTAAGGTGGTTTTTAGCGGGTTACAAATTAGGAAAATTTTGATTTCAATGTTCCAGATGATTCACCCGTTGGTTATATTCTTGAAATTGATTGGTACTTTCCACCCGAGCTTCACGATGAGCATAATGAGTTTCTAACTACTCTCCTACTGAAACAGAAGTACGTAATCCATTATTGGGTTATCAAACATGCTCATGCAAACGATCTTGTATTAATCGAAATCCACAGAGTACTCAAATTTAATCAGTCAACATGGCTCAAGAGTTACATCATCATGATCGCGCGTAATGGACACTTTCTCGCACGCATAGCATGAAAATCACGCAATGCGGGTGATGTGTGTCAAATAATTGTGATCTGGGGCGTGTTCTTGAAACGTCACGATTTCGTAAATGCATTGGTCGGACAGGGTTGAACAAGATTATTGTTGCCTTTTTCCGTACTAATACAAAATTTTATTTTCTCATGAAAAATAAATTTTTTTATCGTATCCTCTCTTTCCGATATTAATTTCTTGCGTATGTCTGTTAACCTTCCAATGGTTTTTAATAAAGTAAAAAATTATTTATAACTTTATAAATTGTTTGTGAATATACAATTTATGTCAATTTTTCGTTATAAGATACCATGTCAATAATAAATCACAAAAACTTTAGTACAAAATAATTTTTTTATACAAAGAAATTGATACACTGAAGTATTTGTTTAAATAAATAGTTTATAACGATTCAGTTAATTATTTTGCAAATTATTTGTATTCTGAGAGTGCGGGGAATGGATTCAAAATGTTTTGCAATACTTCGCACTTGTTCCTGAAAAAAAAAATGTGCAAAATTGCCCTTTTTTCATATTTCGCGTTCGAAAAATAAATATAAACAAAATGAAATTAAAAAATCGCAAGTTTGACCGCGCCTAGGGCACGCATCTGTTGGATCTCGCGCTTCACACTCGATCAAGATTTGTGCGTAAGGCGAACTTTTCTATATTACGTTCAACCCTATTATATAAAATGTATATTATATAAGATTCTGTACCTCAGTCTGGGACTGCTTATTAAATTTTCCAAAATAGAGTACAAATTTTATTTTTCATTATTACTTTAATAATTGTTTCTTATTTGGCATTAATCTTTATTCGCAGCTTTTGTCTTTATAATTTAAAAAAGTGAGCGTCATATCAAAAAAAGGTCAGAAAAATTTTTTTAGATCCAAATTCTCAAAATTTAAGTAAAATTGTTGATTTTTCCCGAAAACTTCCTTCGTACTGAGTTTCATAGAAATCTACAAAATAAATAAAATTTTCAAAATTCGAGTATAATGTTAGAAGTTTAAAATTTTGACCCCAGATTTGTTTTCTGTGCTCTAAAGACCCCCTCGTACTGACTTTGATGGAAATCTACCGAATTAATATTTCAAAATTTGAGTGCAACTTCGTAGTATTGTCCCAAAATGTGTGTTATGTGTCCCGAAAACCTCCTTGTACTCACTTTCATGAAAATATACCGTATTAATAAAATTTACAAAATTTGAGTAAAATTGTGGAATTTTTTAATTTTGGCCCTAAATTCGTGTTTTGTGCCCGGAAAACCTCTCTCGTATTAACTTTCATGTAAATCTACCAAATAAATAAAATTTTCAAAATTTTAGCATAATTTTTCAATTTTGACCACAAATTTGTCTTTTGTGCTGCGAAAACTCCCCGCGTATTAACTTTAATGGAAATTACCAAATTATTAAAATTTTCAAAATTTTAATATAATTTTTGAATTTGTAAATTTTTACCCCAAATTCGTGTTCTTTTCCCCGAAAACCCCTCATGTACCAAGTTTCGTAGAAATCTACCATTTTATTAAAATTTTCAACATTTTAGTAATATTTTTGAATTCTGACCCCAAATTCGTGTTCTGAACCCCGAAAGCCCCCATCGTACTAACTTTCAGGGAAACATACCAAATTAACAATATTTTTAAAATTTGAGAATTTTTAAAAATTTGGAATTTTGACCCCACATTCGTATTCTGTGACTCGGAAACAGATTCTGGTTCCGATTCGAGAAAGACGGAGACCATCTGCACCATTCTTCTTTTTTTTTTCTCGCATACAAATATAATTCAAGGAACCTTTTATGTTGGTCCCGAGGTTAAAAGGTCCCTTAGGGTTCGGGTCCGGACCCGAACGCTTTAAATTCTTAAGGGTCCACGTCCGAATCCAGACCCTTTAAGTTCTCAAGGGTTTCAGTCCGGACCCAAACTTTTAAAATTCTTAAGGGTCCAGGCCGGGACCCGGACCCTTTACATTCTCGTGGGTCCGGGTCCGGACCGGAACCTTGCTGGACCATTTAGGTCCGAGATATTGTTTTTTTCCTGGTTAAAACCCATGTAAAACCTACACAGGGAATATTTCATCGTGAAGCATAGAACCCCCCAGACCCCTTCCTATGGGGCCAGATAAAACCTGGTTAAAATCCATGTAGAACTCGATTAGTGCCCAATTTGTTTTTACATTCAGAACCGATATCTGTCTAGCCTCCCACATACTTTTAGGTAGAAACCCAAGTTCTAACCGGGTTTCAACGAATTTTCTAAGCAAGCTAGCAATAGATATGCAGTCATTACAGCATTATTCAATAATATTTTTAAATAATGATTGGAAATAACAGGTCTTTTGAAAAAAGTACGAACTGTCATTTTTATTAATTTTAATTCCTTGTAAACGTTTTTTTTTACTGAGGTGTAATATTTTAGTGCCTTGTAGTTGAAAAGCATGCATTATATTTTTCAGGACCAGTGAATAACTTTTTAAAATGGAGACCATTTGTAATGTTTCAGTAGACTGACTTACAGCGCCTATTTGACAAACGGACTGATCAAAAGACACAGTGCCTCGGTCCTGAGAGTGCCCACATATTTGAGTATATATAACCTGGTAAATAACAATATCTAGATTTATATCAGTTAGGGTCATTTTAGATATTCCTGGCTGTTCATTATTTATGAGTGCTTATATTTATCTCTCTTTCTTTGAACATTATTTTAATTTGTTTTTGTGCACAGTAAATTTTCTATTATAAACTACTTTTAAAATTGCGTAAGGTTAACCCTTCGTTCGGGGCGCTGAAAATAATTTAGATGGAAAAACGACGACAAACCGGTGAAACGCCCACATTGAGACTCTGTGGTGCCAGAAACACCCAGAGCTTTGGCACGTTTCGCATCAGTCTTTGCGAAATCAAGACAAATACCTCCGGAAAAATGGCTATGTACGCGGAGCGCTTCCCCAACCGCTGCTAGATCAAGCTGCAGACGAAGATGAGGAAGCGACATTAAGACCAACCGCGGAAAGCAGGCACCTTCTGAGAGATGGTCGCGATTTCAGGACTAGGAGGAACATTAATATACAAGTTCCTTCTAAGCCCCAAGATCTGGCTGAAATGGATGCCTTCCTTCGTGGAGATATCTCGCAAGAGTCCGACCTCTGGACCATCAATTGCTCAGTTTATGGTGCTGCGAGAGCTTTGGCTGATTCAAATCGAAGGCTAAAACCGACGATCGATCAAAAGTCCAAAAGACGCTTGCATCAACTGAACGAGAAGATTGATGGACAAGACAGAATGCGTCCAGTATTCAATGGGTTTGAAAGATCGCCCAAGAACTAAGGATCTTGAATCACATACTGAACAAATCAAAGCTGCTGATAATCAAGCAGCATATTTTTGACAAAATACGGCTGTTATCTGACACAAGGAGGAGAATACAGAAGAGGGAGAGATGGATCTGTAAGAATCAACAGTTTCTCGCTGACCCATCGCGCCTCTTCAGCGATCTCCCTGTTTTTCTAAGAAATCCACCCAAGCCCAAGTAGGTAGAATCTTTTTGGAGAGAGTTATACAAGATCCTGAAAACACTAAAGTTGAAAGAAGATACTGACAATATCATCCGCTTCAAGGAGTTTTGCGACAACCTCATAAAATCTGAGGAGGAATGTCTTTCAATCAGTGCCGAAGAGGTGAAAAAGCACTTAGAGGCACGAAGAACTTTTCCGCTGCTGGATCAGATTGTATGAAGAACTTCTGGTGGAAGAAGTTTACTTTCACACACCAACATTTGGCCTGCACATTCACCTCATATTTAAAGTCGGAGACGCCCATTCCGCAGTGGCTGGTGTTAGGACACACTATACTCCTGCCGAAAAAAGGCAACTTGTCCAACCCAGAGAATTACAGGCCAATAACTTGTTTGAACACACTGTACAAGATTTTTACAGTTGTCCTAAACAACAGGATTGTTCGACGAATTGAGCCTGTATGGCAAGAGATGTACGAACAACGTGGCTCGAAAAAAAGGTATGGTAGGCTGTCGAAAAAACCTGATAATTGACAGGTGTGTCTGTCAAGACGCTGCAGCCCATCAGCGCGTCCTGTCAATGGCCTGGATTGACTACCGGAAAGCTTTCGATGCAACCTCTCATAGACTTATCATCTGTCTGTTGGAAAGCTTGAAGGTGCATCCACACATAGTGAGACGCATGGAGAGATTGATGCCTCTCTGGCCTCTATCTCTCGCACTACGAAATTCTTCTGGATACCTCTGTGGCGACACTAATCAGCGCGAGCATAAGGTCACCCATGAATTTTATATGGATGAGCTTAAGATCTATGCCTTTGGTAAAAGAAAACTTCAAACTGCTATACATATCGTCAAGAAGTACACAGAAGAGATTGGGATGGACTTTGGTTTAGACAAGTGAGCCAAAATTAATCTGAAGAAAGGAAAGATTACTGGCGTTCCCAAGGACCTTGAGCTTGTGGATATAAGTGTTATTACACATCTTAATACTGGAGAGACCTATACATACCTGGGCGTGCCTCAAAGCCGCATTCAGGACGTAACATCAGTGAAGGAGTCTCGCCGAAGCAGATACAAGCATCTTCTTTGACAGATTTGGTCTTCCAATCCGTCGGCGTTGAACAAGGTATCTGCGACTAACATGCTTGCCGTCCCGGTTCTACTCTACTCGTTTGAGGTGGTTCAATAGACGAGGAACGAGCTTACGCCCCTTGATAACACCACACGTAAGATCATGCATATGCATAAAAGCTTGCATATTAATTCGTCAGTTCCGCGATTATACATTTCACGTCGTCAAGGCGGCCGCGGACTTCTGAATTTCCAGTGCCTTTATAACCGAATTGTTCTAAGTACAGCTTACATCGTTAGGAATGGCAGCGATCCTCTCCTAAAAATGGTCAGGAACCACGAGCTGATTGGGGAAGAAGCGTTCCTTTACAACGCCGCAGAGTAAGCGGCCGAGACCCTTGGCCTGAATTTTAACATCAGAAGTGAGGAAAGTGCATTACTCCATCTAGATGCTTCACTGCTAAAAACAAAAGTGAAGAAAGCAGAGGTTGAAAATTTTCACCAAGAGCTACTCGACAAGAAAATGCACAGAAACTTTCACAGAAATGTAGAAAAACAGTCCTTGTCGAAGGAGCAAACTTTTGCTTTCCTCAAATCATCAGGGCTTAATTCAGGTACAGAGGGTTTTATTTTCGCATGCCAGGACGGTGTCATTTCCATCTTAGCATACCGTGACCGCATTTTATGTCAAGAAGTTCCCAGTGATAGGTGCAGAGCGTGTCATGCACACGCTGAGTACCTAGAACACATACTATTGGGGTGTCCGACTCACGCAGGAACGACGTATATCTATAGACATAAGACGGCCCTAAAAATGCTCTATTACCATCTTTGTCGCTCTTACGGTGTTAGTAGCGATCGAGTCAATTGTCCAAAACGAGAAGTGCCAAATTTTCTGAAACTGCGATTTTCGGACAGCAGTCTCCGTTGCACACTCGAGGCCTGACATCGTCTCGAAGACTTCGCGAAACGAACTATATTCGTGATCGAATTCCCGGCTCCGTCCGAATACTACATCACTGCCAAGGAGAAAGAAAAGGAGGAGGGTTGTCAAGACCTCAAAAGAGAGCTGCAACGACTGTACCCAACATATTCGGTACAACTAATCATCTTTGTGATAGGTGCTCTCGGAGGTGCGAAACAATCACTGGTTCGTCACCTTAAAGCCATACCCGCGTGCCAAAAATATGCCAAGGCATTTGCGAGATGGATGCAGAAAGCGTTCATCCTTGGGTCGCTTCGTGTCCTCAAGACACACGAGGGTTTCGCCGGCCTGTCGTTGTGATTTCATCGTGCCCTGTGACCACCCATCACACGGTTGGGATACGTGGCCATAAGTGTGATTTACCGCGGTTCCACTGGGAGCCAGTGTCATTTTTTAGATGGAAGTTGCTCTCAGTGGGACCCTGTGGTGGTTGTTTAACCTTTTTTTTATGTATGTGAGCAGTCATAAAAATTTCACAATAGAATTTCGTGAGATCACTAAAATTCGCCAAATACTATTAATGAAAAAAACATTTTTGTATTAATAGATTTCAATATTTCAATTATTCGTGTCCCAGAAGTAAAATATCTTCAATAATAATAATATGAATTACAGAATTTGTAATTAGAAATATTTCTTGAAAATGCACATTTGTCGGGTCTGTCTTTATAATGGACTTTGAATGGATTTCTGAAACTAATCGATCAACTTCAGCGCTGGGGCTAGTATGATTCAATTTGCCGAAATACATATAGTACTAGCCCTTTACGATTCGAAACTGGATTAATTTGACACAAAATTCCGTGATATAGTACACAGTATGTTATGCATGGAGTAAAGCTGTATATTAATTTATATTTTAATGAGAAGAAGAATGTGCAATGTCCTTCACGTTATTTCTTTCCAATTGTAATAGGAAAATTTGTCAATGCTTATGTTAATAACTTTAATAGTTTTCACCTTTCCTCACATTGTATTTTCATTACATTGTTTTAATTCCAATATTGTTATGTGCAGATGTTGCGATGTATGCGCCTGTTGAGTAGCTATGGCAGCGCCACCAATTTGGAACTATCCAGAAGAAATTTGAATTTGAATTCAAATTCAATATTAACAAGAAATCTTACAGTAAATAGTTAATTTTGAACGGCAATAAAAAATTTTTGATTAACATGAATTGATATTCGCTGCACTTTTTCATTAAAATTTCTCCAATAAAATCTAGATACCCAAAAGTTCGCGCGTCAGATAACGCTGCGGTCAAGGTCTAAAGAGGCACCTGCAAGCGTACTGCCCATATGAAGACAGTCCCGCCAAATGTGCATTTTCAAGAAATGTTTGTAATTACAAATTCTGTAATTCATATTATTTTTTTTTTCTAGATTGATGTTCGTTTTGTTGATCACGGTAAAAATTATTATAGATGGTGTAAAAATTGTTGATGTACTGATCGTAATGTTACTTTAGCTATCTAGCTTTCGCTCCATGACATGGAGCCTCATCAGGATCACATTTCCTCTACTCTATAATAAATTACACTCGGTTTTTAAATGCCTAAGTTTTTAAAATTATATAAATTATTTCAAGATAATTTAATCATCTAAAATAGCTTACCACATTACGAAGTCAGACATTTGTTTTTAAAAATGGAGTACATATATGTTAAAAATGTTAAGAACATTTTCTTGTGTAGATGATTAAAAAAAAAGAATTATAATGATAATTTAAGAGTTTATCCTCTCCAGGAAATTTTAAAAAAAGGAGATTACATTGTAAAATTAGAATTTTGCTCCATTTCTACGATTCTCGTATGCTGGTCGATGGAGAATTGACAGTTTATCAACATGGAGTAAACCGTAGAATATACAATTCGTATGAATAACTATTATGTAGTATATAAAGCTATATATCGCCAACGGCGATACCACGCTGGAAACACCAGTTCTCGTAAGATCACTGAAGTTAAGCATTGTTGGGAGCGGTTAGTACTTGGATGGGTAACCGTTCAGGAATACCTGCGTGCTGTTGGCCCGTCGTGGGTGTGGTGGGCCCACATTGGTAGTAAATATCCACCTAGAAACACTACCCGAATCGGGTAGTGAGGCAATGAACTTTCGAGTTCGAACTGCTAATCAATGTATGTATGTATAAAGCTATAAAGGGTAGTATACATGAATTGAGTGGGAGGGACAAATTAAAGATTGCGCTTTGTGCGAAAATTTGAAATTCATACATTTGTCGTAAAGTGAATATATGTGTATATTAGTAAACTATTGTTTAAATTATATTGGCTAATAAAATAAGACTATGATGAAATTTACTAATATGTTCTGTATCTGATCTTTTGTTGACTGAATTAGTGTTCCTCACAATATGGAACATTTCTTTGAAATTTTTTCTTCTTTTATTAGTTTCATAGCTAAGAATCTTAGTTTTTGAAAAATCAAAGTTATTGTCATATTTATGTGAATGTGCAACTAGCGCTGTACCTCTATCGTCTCTTTTACAATCATTTGAACGTTCTTTAATTCTAGACTTAATGTATCTTTTTGTTTGGCCTACATACATTTTCTTACATTCGCACGGTATACTATAAATAACGTGTGTTTTTAAATTGAAAGGTGTGCTATCTTTATTCTTAGAGAAACATTTAAAAGGATCCATTTCGTATGTAAATACCACTTTTATATTGAAAGTTTTAAAAGTATTCATATAGAATCTTGAAAGTTCTTTTGAGAAAGGTAGTACTAAGATTTTATCATATTCAGAAGTTTGTATGTTATTATATTGATAATTATTAATATTGTTTATGTAATCAACCCTTTTATTGATATATTTATTTAAGAATCTGACTGGGTAGTCATTCAGTTTTAAAGTTTCAGTGACTTTATCTAAATTTTCTTTTTTAAATTTTGGATCAGACAATTTTACTGCTCTATCGACAAGTCCATAAATGATTGAGATTTTATCTTTGATACTCATGTAAGAGTTGAAACTGATATATCTACCTGGGTTAGTTGGTTTAATATACCAATTAGTAATAAGTTTTTTATCTTATTTTATGAAAGCAATATCTAAAAAATTCAGTTTATTTTGTTCTTCTATTTCCATAGTGAACTGTAACTTAGGATGATATGAATTGAATGCTGTTAAAAGTTGATTTAAGTTTTTTTC
>CAKNYM010045519.1:12945-24453 GCA_932195095.1 Andricus curvator | reverse complement strand
TTTATCATAAGGCTTTTTTCTGTACATTTGGTGCGGGGTCCTTTATTTATTTTCAATTTTATTTTTTACGACTTGAACAAAAAATACGCATCCTACCAAAACATAATTAATAACAAATTTGTTGATCTTTCTGGGGTGAACAACTTTTCTCTATTAATTTTGTTCTTATCTTGTATCGTTGTTCACAATTTAAAAAAAATTTTAAGTTTATTTTTTATGATTCAAACAAAAACTACGCGTTCCATAAAAAATGATTGATAACAAATGTATCGATCTTTTTTGGGTGAACAACTTTTGGCTATCAATTTTTTTCTTACCTTGCGTCGTTTGTCCACAAATTTTATTTTTTTTATTTACAATGTCGTTTTTTATGAATGAAACAAAAACTGAACATCCTATCAAAAAGTTATCAGTGAGAAATTTGTAGATCTTTCTTGGGTGCACAATTTTTGTCTCGTTATTTTTTTTCGTATCTTGAATAGTTTAACCGAAAAATGAAATTTTTGATATTTCATTATTTTTGTGCGATCAAAATTTGAATTTTCGATTTTTCAAGCAAATTCAAAAAGGCTTTCAAAAATCAACGTTTTCCTTCGTTTTTTTTTTGAATTTCGAAAACGCTATAACTCTGATAATTTTCTTTTTGTCGAAAAAAGTCTTGAAGATAAATTGTTCCACTTTTCAAGTACTATGGACAGCCACACATAGAATTTTTATATCTTGAAAAAAATGGTCTCAAAATTTTTTTTAATTTTCTAACTTTCTGAATTTGCATCCAAAATAGCTGGGTAACGAACTTGACCTTCAGTTTCTGACACTAAAAGAGTGTACCCACGGCCAATCTAGTAGATTAATTTTTTTAAAAGTTATCGTGCTCACTGACAGAAATACAGCCATATAGGCCTACAGACATACAGACAGACACATTCGTAAAAACCTGTTTAGAGGGTTTAGAGGGTCTTAAATCGTGAACATTCGCCAAAAACTGGGGGGGGGGGGGCCGCGCAAATTTTACACAAATCTAATACCTCCTCGGATGAAAATGTAAAAACTTATTAGGTTGTGAAGTTATGCGTATTAAATCATACAATATACACTCTTATAATTTAAAAACGAATAATATAGTCTATTTAAGTTTAAAATGTTAGGAAGCACAAGTTTTCACTCGATCTCAAATTATACATATATACGTGGGCACATACGTGACCAGTCAGATACATCGGATAAATTGCGCAAGGTGAAAGCTTCCAATTTCAAGCCATTTTCCGATAAATTGTCCCAGGCAGCAGCATTCAATTTTGCACTATATCCCGCGATCGAGAATTTTCGATCCAAATATAAATTTAATTCCAAGACTTAGTAAGGGGTGATTTATTGTTTTAAAAATATATTCACAGACATAGGTAGAAATATATTTGAAAATAGCACATCAATATTTAATTAAACTTGTGCTTAATAATTTATCTTTATACTTTAATTGCTATATAGAAGGGAAAAGGCAATTATAATAGTGATTTTTCAAGAATAAAGAATTTATTCTATTTGGCAAGGTTTTGTTAAATGAAAAGTTCAAATTGAAAACGATGAAATATAATGGTTTTGAATTGAAATAGTCAAAATTATGTAATAAAAGTTGCGCAACTTAAAAAAGGAAGTTTTTAAAAATGTAAGCATCTAAAATTGTATAGTTTCAAATCCAATTCGTAAAAAAATGCGAAAGAGGGAGGAGTCATTTTTTTTTACCTTTTTTCCACTTCACGATTCGCATCTGAGCGAGTTATAATTTATGACTTTTATTTTTTAATTATTTGATGAGTTGCTAGTGTGACGTGTGTTTCAGCCAATTAAAATTTAATTCAACTCGAAAGCCCTTTTAATCTTTTTGATATTTAAGACGTTTGCACTTATTAGTCGTAATGCTTAGGATATTATTGTTGTATTCTTGTCAAATTTATAACGATACGTTTGATGATTTTTTTGGCTCTTTAGTTCACACACAGCATAAGTATATAGAAGACCAGGACATAAGAACGTATAACATTTTATTACAAATATGTCAGATATTACTGATTTTGGTCGAAAACGGATGAGAGCTCAAATTTGACTCCATAGTCTTGACATCGATATGTAAGGAAGGCACCCTCAAAATTATCTTCGTTCTTTTGTTTTTGTCGTCCTTCAAGTCTATCTTTTTAGTTTCTAGTCGAATATGCGCAGCAAAAAGAAGACCTATGTATATATTTGTAAATTTTTGTTTTGTTTGTTCACCTTTATATTGTACTATAACTTTATATAGGTTTATTATATTAACATGAATTTTGTCTGTGCAATGTGGGTAATGGTAGTGCGAGTGATATATTCACATTAAGATTCGTGTTTGTCAATCTGTGCCAAGTAGAACCACGACCATTTCCGCCATATATGACACAGCTTGAGCAAGGTGGTATGTTCCAGCGAACAAAATTTTTTAATCTATTTTAATCATCTCCGGAAAATATGAAATGTCGTCTGATGTGACACTTCTAAAAGGAAATTTCCGACAAAGCCGTCGTTTTTCTTCTACCTCAGTAGCTAGGTATTCTGTACATTTCTTTGACTATGTATTCTTTGAAAAATATAATTGAAAGTGTCTGCATCAAATTTTTTTTTCCTAACAGTATTATAGAGGAACGACGTGATTCTGAAGTACAGTCGAACTCGGATTTGAGACCCCCGGATTGGAGTCTTCCGAGAATTGACGCCCTGCCGCGGGTATGGGTGAGTGGAACTGCGAAGGGATTGCGGTGCTCACTCAGGCGTAACAAAACAGGAGCGTTGCGGTAAGGCGCTGTACCCTAACGGCCTACCCGGGTAACTGGGTCACGAAGTTGCGTCAGTTCACTCGAAGCGGGAAGCATACACGTTTGCATAGCGAATAAGCACGATAGCGAGTTCACATCGACCAGCAGTGGGGCTTCGATGCCTGAAGCCAGCTGAAGCCGATGGGACCGATCGGATTATTTCGAGCGATCGAATGCGCTTGTAGGGTACCTCTTTGACCTTGACAACATCGCCATCTGATACGCGAACAGATACACGGGTATCTCGAAGTTATTGGATCGATGTTAATGAAAAAGAGCAGTGAATATCAATTCATTTCAATCAAAATTGTTATACTGCGGTTTAAAATTAATTATTTACTAGAAGATTTCTTATCAATATTTAATTGAAATTCAAATTTGTTCTTAATAGTTCAAAATTGGTGGCGCTGTCGTAGCTACCCAATCGGCGTATTCTAAACGATGGAAAATCCCCCGGAAATGGTTCATACGCTGACTGTTTACGTTCGGAGAGCCCGGATTGGAGTCCACCCCCAGTCCCAACAATCGGCCTCCAATTCAAGTTCGACTGTATTATCTAGTTTTTAGTATCAGTTTGTTGTCAATTTTGTGATGAAAAACGTGATATTTTTGTTTGGGTACGCCGTGAAAAGATTTAACTCCCCACCGAATTTTTGTAACAAAACAAAATTCGTTGGATTCATCTGTGGACTTTGTTTCCTTTTTTATTTTAAAGCAGGCATTAAAACTTTGATTTTTTCCTCTAATTTTTCTTTTATTACTTGACAACGGCGAGCAAGAACAAAAATATCACCTTGTTTCCAAAATTTAAGCAAACTATTTGCATCTTCAATAATACTTTAGAGGATTTCGGCATCATTTTGATTGGCAAGATATAGTACAAGTATTTCAACAATGTAACCGACAGTCATTTGTGAATTACAATAGTCCGCTGAACATGAAGTTCCATGCGTTCGAAATCAGGAATTTCATCATTTGATTTTCATTTAATTGCAAACGTTGGATCATTATTAATTAATTTATTGTCGGAAAAGGGGCGTTCTCCTTGTCAGAATAAAAATTATTTTTGAGATCTTTTTCATACACAGAGAGTCGACAACTCTGGCATAGAATGTTATCAACAACTATTATTAAATATTATCAACTATTATTAAACATTTGACAATCTGTTCGTAACAAGTGAATAGCTGAATCAGAAAGTTAGTGTCATGAAGAATAAACATAAGGAGACAAAAGTTATGTAACCGAAAATGAGCAAATTCTTGTCGTATAAAAATGGCTACAACACTCCTCGAGTATGGCACTAGTGTGGCACACGTATAAAATGGTTGCCGTCTATATTGAAATTTTACATTATTTACCAATGCGATTTCCATAGAAATGTATAAATTATTATTTATAAGCAGAAATTTCATTTTACTTATCTCGAAATATCTGTGATACTATGTACTTGAAGTGACCCTGCAATGGACGCGGTAGGTACTTTATATTTATTGCACAAACGTGGAAAACAATAAGTATATAAGTTACATATCGTTGTATCCTTTTCAACTTCACGGAAATTTCATTCTTATCTTTATTTAGACAAAAGAAACACGCATAACGTAGCTCATGAAGAATCCCTTCGAGTTACTAGCGTACTCAATTAAAAAAAACATTTTCATATGAAAAAATATTCATTAGGAATTTTGTTATCAGGATAGTGTTGGATAGCAATTTAGTTAATTTTCGTAAATATAATTGATTGCCAGGGGGAGGTTGAAATATAATATTTATCTATTTATCTTGTTAAATTATTTAGTTGTCAAAAAAATCCAAAGAATGGCATATGAAATTTCAAAATAAAAAATATAATATTTTAAACCATGTACTTGACAACAAACAAACAAGGGGTAGTATTTTTATTCTAATTCGGTCAATTCTTTTTCCTGAATGCATGGTACCATCAGTTCTATACCCTGGCAAACAATTATTATATTTACGAAAATTAACATTAATTATTCATTTAAATCATTCTCAGACTGTTTAAGGCTCCAGGACCACGCATTAACATTATTTTTAAAAAAACTCTATTTTTAAAATGAATACTTTAAAATTGTATACATTAGAACAAAAATACTCGATCAAATAAAAAAATTATTCGAGGTTACTGTGATTATAATGTTTCTTGTAGTTTTTCAAATATTTGATAATAAAAGTAGGTCCATATTTCACAAAATGCACTTGTTTGCTAGAGACCAACTAAATAGATCGGATTTTCTTTTAAGCTAAAGAGAGATATGAGTCTATGTTTTGCAAATTACGCATTGGAACAATATTGAAGGATAATAATGTTGATTTATCATCGCAGAAAGTACAGTTTATTAAAAATCATTCGTGAACGGGTCTACACGACTCTCCTCTAAAGTGAAATTTTCAATGTTAACGAAAAAAGGTCAAACTCGTTTAAAAAAAATCTAAATTTTTTTTATATTTGCGGGGAATTTCATATACAGTTGTTTGACTCTGTAATGTGTCTATACAATGCAATAGAAACTAGCAATTTTCAAAAAATGATACTTTACCCGTTTCAAACAAAATTCATTACTTAAAAAGTCAGAAATTAAGATTGCAGTTCAGACTGAAACTAGTCGGGGAGTATCCCCAAGAAAGTAGTAGTCAAAAACTGGAAGGAGCAAGCCTTTAGCAGTGAAAGTTGGTCACAGTAAACTTTTTAACTAACTATACATTATGTCTTTCTAATTGAGAGGTTGTAAAGTTCTTTAGGTCAGTGGACGATGCTCAGAGACTAGTTAATATACGAGTTAGCTAATGCGCTAAGTAGAACAAGTACATCTCGTGTAAGACTAATCTTGGCCGGACGCTAATCGAGATCCGAGCAATTAATTTGCGTACGCACCAAACAACAGACGTGTACTTCGTCCACGGAGAAGCCGACCATTCTGTTAGAATCATCACATTTTACCAGGATAAACAAAATTAATGATAATCGAGCGCGAATGACAATCCAAGTTTTGTAGCCGAATTGAAAATATTTGTTGGGAAGTTTTGAAAACTTAAACCACATTAATTAACAAGATTATTCTTTTCAATAATAATTTTGTTCCAACCATATCTCTACTGGAAAGTGATTCCAAAATTGAGAATCAAAAAACTGAATTATATTTGTGCAATCTACATGAAAGTGTGTACACTGAGAAAAATGTTTGTTGGAATCAAACAAAATCTGCTCGAATCGAACAAACTATTTGATTGATATAGGGAGAAACAAATGTTTGCTTTATTCAAAGAAATTTGTTATTTGTCTTTATTTATTTCTCTTAGAAAAATGTTTGTTTATATGAAATAAATCTCTTGTTTAAATTAAGAACAGTTTTGTTTGCTTTAAACATTTTGTGTAAGTATACATTTTGATTTCAGCAATATTCATTTCTGTATATAATTTTTAATTTTGAACAATATTCCATTTTAAAGCTAAGTCTAAGGCCTCACTTTTTTAGACGGGATTCACGGCGATGCAGAGTGGGCTGGATCGGGAATTTACTCTACATAATCGACTACAGCCGACAATTTCTAACCGACTTCAATCATGAAAACATTGGACCCAATCTTTCAATTTCGTTCTGTGAACTTAATTATTTAAACAAATAGAACGTCAAAATTAGACATCTTACTAATATGATTTTTTTTCTGTGATAACTACATCAGAAAAAAAGTGTTTAAAAAGTAAAAATACCTAAACCTCCTACAGCAGTATTGCTGAAAATGAAAAATAACCATATATTTACAGTGAATATTGTTATCGACATTTTAATGAAAAAAATGTAAATTTGTAGATTTTGTCGATCTAACCATTTTTTTCATAAAAATACTTTCAAATCAACTAAAAATTATGATTTGTGAGAACGCAAAATTCTAAACATTAAATATTGTTTCCTTAATAACAATATCATGAGCAAAATATTAAATGTAGCACTTTTTGACGACAAAAACACGCAATGTTTTTCCTTATTAGCAATATTATAAACAACTATTAAATTTAAAACATTTATTGGGAAAAATTATTTTTTCCACTAAACCGTGTTGCAGGTATCTCAATGGTAATGTTCCGCCATAAAAGTTTATCAAAAATTTTTAATTGTTATTGTTATTAACAAATTCTTAAATTAATAGTAATCTATATCTATTTTATGCATAAATAAACGGCTTCTCGCTGTTATTATTTGTATGCTCCTTGATAGTGATACTTATTAATAATAGTAATAATATACTTTGGGAGCAGAAACGAAATAAAGCAACAGTTCATAATTTTAAATCATTAATAGTCAATCATCTTAGAATTCAAACCTTTTTAAAATTAATTTTTCCAATGATAAAAATAATTATATATAAAAAAGTTATTTATAACAGTCTTAATTTTTTATTATTATTTTATAACAATACCTTAAAATTTATATTTGAAACAATATTTAAACAAATGACTAATTGAAATACCAGTATCAATATGCATTGAAATGAGGCCATGGCTACGTGTACGGAACTTTTGGTATGAATAGCCGGATTTTCTCGATACGAATAGCAACACCTGGGAAAGGAGTTATTTGTACCGAAATTGCGGTACAAATAGCGGCATTTTTTCGATAAATTTAGATGCTGCCTTAAAATAATTGTAACGAAAAACACGCGCTTATTGTTTTTCATTCTAAATATTATTCCTGTGGGAGATTTAGGCATTTTTATTTGAAAAAAGTTTTTTTTCACTGTTGAGCACCGCATTCAAGTAATTGTTTATATAATATTTGTATAACAAATGGGTTGTGTCCTAAACTAAATATTTATGTTCCTGAGTTATATGATGAACATTCATATTATTTACTTTTGATAACAATTTCATTTCATTTTTTTTCTTCAGAGAAAAAAGGTAATGTTGGTAAATGTCTAATTTTGGCGTTCTGTTTGTTTAAATAATAAAGTTCACAGAATGAAATAAAAAGTCAAGCTTTTTTGTCATTCAAATAACCTCCATGGTAAAAGTTCCGTAAATGATTGCTAAAAAGACCAAACTCCATTCCAAAAGTCTAGAATGAATTTGCATACAAATTATACAAAGAAAAATTACACGGATTTCATGAAAATGCAGCGACAGTGCTGTGAAGTAATTATGTGAGAAATTTTATTTCACAAGGAAGATTTTGTAAAATACAGAAAAGAAAACTTATATAAATTAGGGCCAGGAATAATAAAGTGTAATAGCAATCGACTTCGGTCTGATTAAACGCGTACCTCCTCCCATTACGTCGTACTAAAGCGCAACGTTCCCACTGATACTTTTAGTTTAGGCTGCTTTTCATGGTTAAACAAAGTGTCATTCCTAAAGTCGGTTACATTTCACAACTTGAGCGGAATTGTACTTCTTATTGTGTGTGTTTTTTATTCTCAACTTTCAGTTATTTATGTTTAATATCGTGAAGCTTCGAAAGCTAATTATTGTTTTACATTGCCCTATTTCAACAGGACTACTTCTTTGAACGATTTTGTGAATTTTTTAGTTAAAGAAGAAAGATTTTTAGATTAATAAAAATAACAGATAAAAAACCACGACTAAACATTTTTTAAAGGCGAAACTGCAACCAATCAAAACATCTCTTTAATACTGATGATTACAAAGATATCCCTGATGCGTCTCAGAAAACGCTTGTATTTAGCTTGTATAATAATTTTAAAAGTTTACCTTATGATCTGCACGGAAAATAATAATAAATTCAGAATATAAACCCTGGAAACTTCAAGCTAATTCTTTTCAAGTTTGAGAGTAGTTTTATAATTAGAAGCACGGAAAACTTTTTCTTAGAACGTCCCTTTCCTGCCGTTTTCAGTCCATTTAACGGTAATGCGATTTTGATGTAAGGTCTGAATTCTCCATTCTAAAAGCTTTAACATATGGACTTCGTAGGTTGTCACATACATCGAAAATTAGTTTCACGTACAGGTTACGACTGACATTAAGTTTATTATGTGTCCGAAGGTTTAACACAACCCGATCGCATACGGATAGGCAGTCAAGTTAACTTCCGGGCTAGCTTTCTAACCTCTAGTGAAATTCCTGTGAATTTAATGTCAAGAAATACATATGGACTTTACGTCATATTATATATTTATAATATTTAGTGTTGTTTTTAATTTATATGCCGCATCCAGCTTTTTATGGTGAATCGATCCTAGATTTGATCGAGAAAATGGAGCACACAGAAAGAGTTGAGGTCAGAAGAAAAAGTGTAAAAGCCGGTATAAAAACGAAGGGTGGTACAAGAAATGTCAGAAAAAGAAGGAAGAGGAAATAAAAGCAACGAAAGGCTGTTACCTCTAAAACCAATGCTATCATCCCTGTCAGTCAGAAGTACAACTTTTTCTCCCAGTTTCATAATTATACTTCGCCCGGTCTTTTTATCACTTCTCACCAAAATATTCTCAGGTTTCACTAAGTTCATCGTGAATTTGTATTTAATTTCCTCCCTGATGTGTTTTTATAATTAAATGTTCAAAATTAAAGTCGTATTTAGAGCATCAAATTTTTTAAACTAAACATGCGTTTCAGAAATTGAAAATTCAAATTCAATCAGTGGATTTAACACAAAAACAGTGTATTTTCCGTTATTTTCAAGATTTCTAAATAGGACTTGGCTCAAAAAACTTGTAAATAATGGTGGAATAATGAGATACAAAAATTAAAATTTTACCTATGTATTCCTTTAAAATCTCTTGTTTAGAAATTCGAAAATATTTCATCCCTATACCCCTATACCTCCCTGGTTATATTTAACAATTATTACAGAAAGCTATCTGACCAACACAAACCATGGTTCTCAACTGAATTTCAAGCCACGCCACTTTCCTATAGAGTCTGATAGAGCCTTTGTTTCGCATCAAATATCTGAAATTGTATCCCGTCTTTTAAGTCTAAATTAATAGTATATTATATAGCAAGGAGGAGTGCACGGTCCTTTCATGATGAGGGTAGTGTTTTCGGGACGAGTGATAGGTCCGGGCCTTCGGCCCTCGCTTAGCACTTGTTCCAAAATCATTGCCTGAGCCATGAAGACGGCTCTCATCCATAACATGTACTGTATTTTTTTTGGTAGAGACGCGCAAAATGTGAAGCGGGTTTTTCTGGCGGGGGGTTGAACGTGATCTCTATTTTCGAGTCGGCGCAACGAAGCGCATTTAATACCTGCTATATAATGTTGGACCTCATACCCTAACACCTTTGTTCTACTACGAGGTCCAATATTATATATGCGTCCGCTTACGCCGCTCGAAAAGAGAGAGTTGGGGGTGAATCCGCAAGCAGTAGAATACGCTCATTTTGTGCGGATATGGCCATTTTGCAAGACGGCGGACAAATTGACTAATGAAGATTTCGAAAAGTTGATATAGTGAAAATTAGCTGGAAAACGTTTCTTACCTTCAAGGGAGCCCTCAAGAACACATCCCTGCAGCGGCCGAGCTGAATTTTTAAATTTACTATTTTTTTCTCAATTTAGAAGCCCAAAAACCGCATGGGAAGGATCATTCCTGTCACCCCTTTTTTCAAATGATGGAAAAGTCTAAAAATGATGAATTGTAATATTTACCTAAGTCTGATGTTACTTGCCTCAATGGCAAGTAAAAATATTTATTTTAATTGCATTATTCTGTAATTTTTCACGAATTGGTTGAAAAGTGCGATTTTAGCTCACATTTTTTTAAATTTAGAGTGCAATTTCGGAAATAAAAATTACAGCCACTGGAAAAACATACAAGAGCATGTCTTTGTGAACAAAAGTGATAGGTAATTTATTTTGAATTTTTAGCTGAAGAATACTTCAGAAGGTTTTCAAATAGTGTGACAGGAATGACGGCTGCGTGACAGGAATGACGGGTGTCTGACAAGAATGATGGTGACTGAACTCATGAGGGCACCTCACGAATTTTAAAGTACTAAAGTGAGGACAAACGTAATTAGAAAGATCAAAGTACACAATAGGTAAGTACAAAATGGTATTTATTCACTCTAGGAATGGCAGGCTACTACAATCTTTCGAAAATCACAAAATATAAGTAAATAGTATCAATTTGTTCACAGTAACCTGTGAGTGAATCGGGTACCTACTACCTAAGTATGATTTTTCAAAACTAGAATTGGAAGAGATCAGTCTCAGGACGTTTTTCTGCAAAAACGTAACATGAAAATAAAGAGGAAAATCAAGGAATGCAAAATAACTTCAAAATATAAAATAGACTTCCAATTTCTAGTGAATCTTTATCTTTAGGTATATTATAATCACGTGTGTACCTGGGCAAATATTTTGCCAACTAGACTTTAAAGAGATCAGTCTCAAAACGTTTTCATGCAGAAATTTTGAATTTGTTAATTTTGACCCCGGATTTGAAATAAGCGACCCGAAAAACCCCCTTGTAGCAAATTTTAGTCACATCGGTTTCTTTTGACAATTTTGGTCCGTCATATTGGATCCGCCATTCTGAATTTTTTAATTTTGACCTTGGATTTGTAATCAGCTACCTGAAAAACCCCCTGGTAGCAAATTTTAGTCAAATCGGTTCCGTTTTACAATTTTAATCTGCCATATTGGATCCGCCATTTTGGATTTTGTCTTACAACGATTTACAT
>CAKNYM010045517.1:0-32904 GCA_932195095.1 Andricus curvator | reverse complement strand
AAATTTGTGCTTTTTGGAACAAAATTAGACTGTTTTGGTTGAGATTTGAACTCATTTGTTGAAAATTCGTATTTTTTGGTTTCATAAGACTATTTGTGATTGAAAATTAAAATAGTTTTTGATGGAAATATCAACTATTTCACTTTTCGTTGAGAATTTTTTATTGGTTGACAATCATTGTTGTATCTGAAAATTAAATTTTTCTGTGTTTGGTTCAAAATTTCTCTTTTTCAGTTGAAAACTCAACTATTTAGGTACAAAATTCATATAAGTTACGTATGTCTTATGTAACTTGTGAACGACCCGTTATACAATACTGTATGACTGTTATTACTGAAAGTGTTTGAAAGAAATTTGGATACGAGAATGTTTTTTTGCATTAACATTATTGATTTTTTAGGTGTAAGATTGTTTTTATACCGAAAAGAAAAACCTAGAACAGTCAGGTAAAAGGATAAATTGGTTAGCGAATTTAAAAATTGGGATTTTGTGGTAACCCTGATGTTACAAGCTCAACATTTTTAACTTATGCAAGCGCTATTATCAGTATGCACACTCTTTTCCCATTTTTCAGCGTTTCCTCTTTTGCAATCCCCTTTTTACGTTTTAAAACACAATTGTTCGTTTAACATCTACAAATGTATTCTATTTAAAACTAGAATATGCTACCATTAATTTTTTAGAAAAAAATATTCCAGTTTAAAATTGTTTCTTTAACATTTTGAGAAGAGTTTAGAGAATTTTTAGAAGAGGAAATATTTTTGATTTTTTTTTATAATTCCGTAAATGTATTTTCAACGACCTAAGTGAGACAAAAATTGTTTAATGGCAGAAATCATTTGAAAATTATTTTTCATCATACTCGCCCAAACCGCACGAATGTATTTGGGCAACTTTATTTCTCATAATTATACTCATTGCTGCCCTGAAAAACTTATAATTTCACAAAATAAACTCGGCCGAATAGAGCCTAATGCATTGCAGAATTGAATTCAAAGGTCCAATTCGATTGTGGCAGCAAATCGAATACACCAAACCTAACCTGAATTCGTTTTCGCGTTATATCTATTCAACTTTTTTTACTGGGTAGGTGTTGCAAAAATAAATTGTTTTTTTGTACTATACTATACTATACAATAATTTAATCGAATTTAATCACGGACTGGAACTAATACGAGCCCTATCAGACTCCTTGAAAAGATTTCCGTAAATATATGACTTGCACTGGATAGTGCCAAAAAATCCGGCCTTGTTTTAACATTATCTCGTATGGGACCTTGTACAAATAATTTATAAAATGTCATTTTTCAATAAAAAAATAATGATGAAACTATTACAATAGATTAACAGACATTTAATAATATATTTATGGAAAAAATCTGAGGAAAAATAATGACAGGGATAGAGAAAAAAATTTTAACTGTGTATAGTTTTCCATGCAGTGCGTCAAAGTAAGTTAAATAATAAAAAGAAATAATAATTAAAGTATTAATTAAATTATTAATGTAATAAATGTAAAAAATAATTCACCTTCAAATGTTTAAATATTTGTTTAGATAAGTAAGAATAATAATAACTAATATTCTTTATCTAATTATGGATTTTATTTTTGCATAAAACTTACTCTTATTAATAAATAACATGAGTAATATTTGCAATGATACATAAAGAATCAATCACACTGATGATTGATGAAACAAATATAAATTTTTATGAGATATTCATCGGCAAAGCAAATATTTAACTGTATGTGCATTGGTTTTATAATCTGCATTCAGGTCGTTGAATCACCTCTTCATCTTCATATTCACCGTCATCATCGCTTTCTTCTTCTTCTTCTTCTTCTTCTTCTTCTTCTTCTTCTTCCTGTTCCGCATTCAACACATCGTCGTGTTCTTCTTCCGTATTGAAAACATCACCTTCTTCATTTCTGCGGATAAAACTTGTAATTTGTCGTAACGCAAGATCCGAAATATCATCTAGTATGCAACAAATACAAAAGAAAAACTATTACAAACATTTCACGGAATGGCGGATTTTGTCTAAACAAACATTTATGCAATTATAATTTTTTAAACTTACCTATAAAATCACTGAGAATAGCTGAGATAGTCGGGTCTTGTCTCTTGTTTGCTTCCTCATCTTCGCTTTGTTTTTCTGTAGATGCATCTTCTATCAACGAATCATCTTCGGTAGAGGAGTCATCTGATGATGATTCTGTAGGGAGTCATCTGATGATGATTCTGTAGAGGAATCATCTGATGATGTTTCTGTAGAGGAATCATCTGATGATGATTCTAAGGATGTGTTCTCAGATAAAATAGTCTCAACTTCCATTTCTTCTTCTTCTTGTTCAACTGATTCATTTTTCTTTTTAATAAGTTTAACTACTGCAATAGATTGAACTTTGTTTTCATTTATAACAGTAAAAGTGATAAAACTGTGAGTCCACTCTAAGGATTCACCTGCTTGGCGACTGTAGGCTTCTATTCACTTCGTTCCAATGTGGTAACTGTCCTTAATGTGCTTGTCTACCTAGAGACGTACGCCCTAAAAGTTTATTACTAGAAACTTGAAGTGTCAATGTTAGCAGCTTACTTCGTCTGCGTGACCCCACCCCTAAACACCCTTAACCCTAAACTCTGAAAAACTGCTGTTGGTCGAAGAGAGGCAGCAATATTAATTTGCATACGTCCTTCGCACTTATAGTCAAAATGGATATTACAAAAGTTGAAAAAAAATGCTTTGTAAAGTTAATTTGTAGATATTGTTATGAACAAAAATTCTGCACTTATTCAATATAGTCAGTTTATTGGTTCATTGTTAAATATCGGAACTAATTAGTCTTGAGAAGTATTTCATAAATGAAAGTAAACATCTAATTTCTACAAATTGTATTTTTTATTGAATAAAGTTTTGAATAAAATTTTTTTGGTGGATAAAAAAAAACTCCTACAAGTCTTCTTTTAGACTTTTTTTACGTATCTCGCGTCTTTTGGCGTAATATTAGACTTTTTTATTTTTGCATATTAATTTAAATAAATAAATTAAAAACGACGAGTTCTGTCGAAAAATGGTTCAAAGAAATTCTGTAGTAATTTTTAAAATCTGAAATTCCTCCAAAAACATAAAACTAAAATTATAAGTTCTATCAAAAAGTGTTTTGGAGAAAAATGGTAGATATTTTAAAAAACTTCAATTCTTCTCTTAATCTTTTTTCACGTGATGATAAGAATGTAAAAAGAAAGGAAGGTTTCGAGCAATATCGGACATTCAAGAAATTATTGTATGGCGCACATCGAGACAATTAATTACGAAAGAGATAATACTCTACAGATTTTTTTGTAACGCTGTCTTATCACTATCGGGTACACGATGTCGATGAGAATTCACATTTAGGAGCAAACATTGTACCTGCTCTTCATTTGCAGTTATGGGAGAGTTGTACTCGGAAATTAACGCTACTCCACGTTCTGCATTGTCGTTAGTGACTGGTAATCCGCAAATTGCATGTAAAGCCAATTTGTAATCCTCTCTGGAATTCCAGGTCTATGGATCGAAGTCCAAAGAATCAGATGACTTCCTGTAGTCACAAGCTTGTCGAGAGTTAAAGCCTTAATTTCATTTTCTGCTTTAGATTAAGTTCTAAGCGAGGTAGATCTACTACAACTAATTTATTAATAATGGCCCAAATGGCGGCGGAAGCTTTGGAGGAGGGGCTTCAGTTGGACGATATCCATCTAGATATGTCCAAAGCCTTTGACAAATACAATCATGCGATCTTAGTTGATAAGCTCAAAAAGTTGAACATTCCCGGCTATGTAATTTCGCTCATTAATGACCTACTGCAAAATAGGAAGCACGTTGTACAGTATGCAGGTTGCACCTCAAACGCTTATACTCCAACATCGGGAGTTCCTCAAGGCTCAAGCTTAGGACCTACGTTGTCAAATATTTATCTAAATGACATAGGTAACACCAGGAATACGAAGAAATTATTGTATGCAGACAACGTAAAAATCATAGTAAATATAAGAAATGTTAGATACTGCGTAGAGCTGCAAAAAGATCTCGAAGAGTTCATCAGCTGGCTTAAGAAATTAGATCTTGTATTAAATATAAATAAATGTAAGGTCGTCTCATTCTGTAGGAAATTACAGGCCATTATATTTGAATATATAATAGATGGAAAGCCTATTGTAAGAGCCTTCAGCATATTAGATCTCGGCATAACTTTTGACACAAAGCTTAGATTTCATATACACATCAAGTATGTTGTCAAATCTGCAAATCAAAAGCTTGGATTCATAATAAGATCCTGTAAACATTTCAGGGATGTTGAAACGCTTACAGTACTCTTTAATGCATACGTGAAATCTAGGCTGGAATAGACATTTACCATATGGAGCCCCTTCAGAAAAATATCAATAAAAGCGCTAGAGAAAATAAACAAAAGATTTCTGAAGATACTGCTTTTTAGGGTAGATGGGGTGTACCCTCCTAGGGGTGTCGATCATGAGACATTATGTGCAAGATTCTGCTCACTGAAAATTCAAGAAAGACACTTTTTGCTGTCAATAGTTTTCGGACTAAAACTGATAAGGGGGCTATTGAACTGTCCGGATTTACTATATATGTTACCATTCAAAGTACCGAGAATTTGTGCGAGAAGTAGTGAGCTTTTTTACACACCTGTGTCAAAAAAGTCTATACAATTTATGTCGCCGGTTTTCATGATCTGTAGGCAGTTAAATCTGTTTTGTGAATACAGCGGAGATAATTGGTGTAAACTGTTGGGTTATCTCATATAAATATCAAATATCAAATAACTTCACCAAAGCGTGCAAAGCGCTCACCAAAGTCTGCATAGATTGAAATTTTGGTAGATTTCTCATTGTTGTACAATTGTTACATAATATTTCTGAAATATGAAATGTTGACTAAATGCATCTTGAAATGTCGGAGAACAAATACATCCAACATTGAATAAGTTAGTTCATAGCTTCTTATGAAAACTTGAACTTGAAAAAAAAGTTGTATTTTTACATGGTAATCTCCATAAGAGGAGCAAATGCTTTTAGCGAGCTGAAAAATGACTCTACAACAAGACAAAAAAAATAGGCATATTCTGATTTTGCCTGGGCTATACGAATTTCCAGTCGCCCATCAAAGTTTAAATAGTGGCTTTTTTGGACCACTCTAGTATGTATGTACGTATGTGTTTTTATTAATTAATTAATTTCATGCCAATACATGTTTTTTAAATTGATAAATAACCTCTTACTATTAATGAATGTGCATTCTTTTATAAACTATAAGTATTTTCATCAAACAAACCTATTCCCTATATTTTGAACTTGAGGAATTTTTCAATCACCTCCTTTCATAAATGCTTAAAATTAAAAGTAATAATCTCTATAAATAAAATTTCATAATCTACAAGATCCAGAAAAATATTTCAGACTAAATTGGATTAGATGCAAATAAGATGACAACAACATTTTTAAACAAGATGAGGTCAACAATTCGTTTGAAGGTAAAAATTTAGAGGGTACCGGTGAGGAATTTGTTATTAAAAAGATTCTAAAGAGATGATTTCATATTAGTAAATTTTATTGCAGGTAATTTCGTATTTTCACCAGCTGGCATGGGTAGAAGATAACTGTCATTGAAAGCAGGCACAAGGCAAAACATACAGCTTCCTTGGTTTTTTATTATTTGGAAAACGATGTGCTTCTTTATTTTTCACTCAAATGCTACATAGATACCTAATATTCCGAAAATAGTGCTTTAAACTAACGTCTCTACACTGCTTTATCAAGTACAGACGTCGCCGCCACTAGCCGTCACTAGCGCTCTTAGCGGCCGCAAGTGTTAGTCGCTGTCAGGAAAACAACTGTACTTGCAAAGTTGGTGGTGAATTTTCTCGTCCGTAGAAAATATTATACGTTTTTAATCGAACCGCGAAAGAAATTAGTCCGTTCTATCTTTATTGAGGGCGTTTTGGATGTAAACATGTGACGTATTTCTGGCTGCAAGCAGACGATTTCAAGTTACCCAGACGTTCGACGTAAAAAATGACAATTACTTTCACAACGTCCGTAAACACCGAAGAATACCCGAGATGTCACGGTAAAGATAAAGGTAAAGGTAAAGGTACAGTGCATAGTCGGCCTGACTGTTTATAATTTATAGTAATAAATTTCTTATCATACTAGCTAGACCTCGAGCTAGACGCTGCGTCGCCGAAGTACGTCACTCCTACGTTAGGTAATATTCACTTTGATATTTGCCACTGGGAAGCTGATATCATATTTTTTCCAATAATGGTAGAAAAACGTTTATCAGTCTTCAATTTTATCAACAAATAAATTGTTTAAACATTCCATAACTATGCATCATTCATCTGTAAATACATGAAACTTTGAATTATTTTCCCTACCCTGATCTGTGCAATTGCTCTTCATATTATTTCATTATTTAGCACGACATGAACCCTTTTTCAAACTACTGTTATCTCTTTCGACCATATACTATATATATAGTATATAGTCTGACGGAATCTTAGTACTTTTGGGTGAACGGATCGACTCATGACGACCTGCTAGAGTGCTACGATATCAGTATGACCGCTAAACTAGAAGCTTATATGGCACGACTGCATGCTCTGTGGTGTGAGAAAGAGAGGCGACACAGAGACCAACCGTAGACAGGCATCCAATAGAGCAAGGGCGATGCTTAAGATCTCGGAGAAACATCAACATCCAGGTTCCTCTTAAGCCCAAAGATCTGGCTGAACTGGATGACGTGCTTCGTGGAGATTTTTCCGAAAAATCTTACCTCTGGGCTATCAATTGTAGTGTATATAATACAGCGAGAGGGACTTGCATGTTGGTGCCGGAAGTGAGAATATGTTTAGTGACAGTTGGTGAGAGGATTTTACGGAATTTGTGTGGAAGGTGTGAGTGGAGTGTGAGGGTGGAAGCCGAGGAGGTGAATAGGGTTGTGTGGGGTGAATTGGGGAGATAAAAAGTAGGTTTCAGCGTGGGTGTGAGGTGGGATTTAGTTAAATAGGGAAAGTGAGGTTAGGTTGGCAAGTAATCGGGGGATTTCGTGGTCAGGAGTCGTGGGCTTTCGAGGGGTCAAGGGTGGTTCTCGCAGAGTTAGGGGATGTTGAGGGAGAGGAAGGGGTGTCTGCAGGGACTGTGAGGAATTGAAGAAAAAGAAAAAAAAGGGAAATAAAAGAAAAATTTGGCAGCGAAAGACACCAACATTCTGCAGATACATCTGTCGGTTGCGGAAGGTACTGCATGGGTAGGTCCCAGTTACCGGCGGCAGAGCGGGATGTGGGCAGCGAGAGTACTGGCAGTGCTGGTAGTGAAACTGACGAGGAGGGAATTTTCCACAAGCCACGACGGCCAACAACGCGTCGCCCGGTGTCGAGCGGTGCGTCGGGGAGAGGGAGAAATCACGGCGGTGGCAACGAAGGAAAGGATTAGGTAAGGGAGAGAGCGTAGAGCGTAAGTGACGGGGAGGATCTCTTGAAGAGGAAGAGAGACAGCCAAGAGAGTCCGGAGAAAATCGAGGTCGAGAGCCCGTTTAAAAAAAGCGGGATAACAAGTAGGTCAATCCTCCAAAAAATGGAGGGGAAGTTGGAAAAGGAGGCTCTCGGGATGCTGCTAGGCGAGATCAGGGGGCTGAGGGAGGACGTAAGGGTGACCAAGGAGCAGATGGAAGGCATGAGGGAGGACTTGAGAATCAGGGATGAGAAATGGGAAAAGGAGGTGAAAGAGCTGAGAGAGAGAGTAGATGGGTTAGAAAGGGAAAGAAAAGAAAAAGAAGTGAAAATAAAAAGATGGAAGAGGAGATTAGGGTGTGGAAAGAAAGGACGGAAAAAAGGCTTGAGAATGTGGAGGGCAGGACGGAAATGGAAATAAGAGATGGGGGTAGTGGGGACGAGATTAAAGGTATTTGGGAGAGGGCAGGGAATATGATAGAAGAGAAAGTGATAGAGCGTAGGAATGAAAAGGTGGAGAGGGCGGATAGGGAAAGAATAAAGGCAACGGAGTTGAGAATGGAGAGAAAGGAGAAGGCAGACAGGAGAAATAATATTGTGATAAGAGGGTTGAAGCTGAAGAGCGGAGAAGAAAGGGAGGGCGTGAAAGCGCTGCTACAGAGCATAGGGTGGGATAAAGGCAGGGTAGGGAAAGTTAAGTTGGAGCGGAGAAAGGAGAAAGAAGTGGCGGTTGTGGAGTTGGAGAGCTGGGAAGAAAAGTTGGGGGTAATGCGAAATAAAAATAGGATAAAGGATAAGGAAGTTTTAATCGATCACGATTTGACGAGAAAATGTGGGTGTGGGACAAGGAGAAAGAGGTGTTGAAGGAAATTCAGGAGAATTTGTTTCGTAGGAAGTAGGGGGGTGGGGGTAATGCAGGGTAGAGGAGTTGTGAAGGTGCTTTACTGGAACGTAGCAGGGGTAAAGAAGAAGGATGAGGAGTTCTGGAGGTATATCCAGGAATTTGATGTGGTGGGGCTGGTAGAGACGTGGGTGGAAAGAAAGGAATGGGATAGAATAGAGCCATAGCTGCCAAGGGGGTATAGGTGGAGACCCCAGGTGGCAGTCAGAGTGAAGAAGAAATGAAGGGCTAGTGAGGGAATTATAACGGGGGTTAGAGATCGATTAGAGGAAGAAGCTCACGGAGACGAAGAAGGGGAGGGAGTGCAAATGAGGGAAGTAAAGATAGGAGGGGTAACGTGTAAGCTTGTGACAGTGTACAATAAGGATGGGATGGAAAGAATTAAAGAAAGGGTGGAAGACATGTTAGGTGAAAGAGAGGAGGGTATGGTGGTACTGGGTGGAAACTTTAACGCGAGGATGGGGAGGGAAGGGGGCCTTTACAGAGAAGAAGAGAGCTTCGAAAGGATTTAGAAGGATAAGTTAATAAATACGGAGGGGGAGATTCTAAGGGACTGGATAGTGGATAGAGGCTGCGCGGTGGCGAATGGTATGGCAACTGGGGACGAAGAGGGAGAATACACATATGCAGGTAAGGTGGGGGTATCGGTGATAGACTATGTAGTCATGAATATGCAAGGGTGGGAGGGGATGGTGAGATTCGCAGTAGAAGGGAGGGTAGAATCAGCTATTAGGGTTGTGGATAAGGGGTGAGAGCGGCGGAAGGCAAGGTGGGGAAGAAAACACTTCTTCCCCACCTTGGTTAGCTGGAAGAGTGAGGCGATAGAGAAGTATAAGGAGCAGTTAGGGAAGGTACGCTTCGAAGTGGAGACGGTGGAAGAGATATGGGAGGATTTAAAAGAGAAAGTGAAAGGGTGCGTGCAAAAGAAGGTATTCAAAAAGAAGAAGAAAGGAATGGTGAAGCCGTGGTGGGATAGGGAATGTAAAAAGATGAAAAGGAAGGTGAAGAGGAAGTATAAGAAGTGGAAAGAGGGTACTGCGAAAAGGGAGGAGTATGTAGAAATGAGGAAGGGGTTTAGATTGATGTGTAAGAAGAAAGAAAAGGAAAAGGAGAAAGAGCTGGAGGAAGAGTTAGGAAATGTTAAGACAGAGGGGGACGTCTGGAAAATAATAAATAGGTTGAGGAAGCGTAGAGTAGGGATAAGCGAGAAGATAGGGAGTGAGGAGTGGAGGGAATTTTTTAAAGAATCATCTCAGGGCTCGGATTCAAGGAAGAGAGATGATGGGAGTAGAAGAACGGGGGAGGCAGAGATGGAGGAGTTGAATGACGAGGAGATAGAGAAACAGATAAGGAAGTTGAGAAGGTCAAAATCAGCAGGGCTGGATGGGGTAGATAACGAAGCATGGCTGTTTAGTACACAAGAGGTTAGGGAGAGGCTGAAGGAGGTAGTGAAGAAAGTATGGAGGGGGGAGGGATTCCCACGAGGGTGGAGAGAAGGGTTAATAGTGCCTCTGTATAAGAAAGGAGATAAGGATAGGCAGGGAAATTATAGAGGGATTACGCTAATGAATACGGCGTATAAAGTATACGCGATGTTGGTGGCGGAGAGGCTGCGGAAGGATGTCGAGGAGAAAGAAATATTGCCGGAGACGTAGACGGGCTTTAGGGGCGATGGAGGATAGGGGAGTGGAGAGAGGACTGATCGAGAGGTTAAGGGAGATATATGAAGAGATCAAAGATAAGGTAAGAGGAGGGCAGTGGATTTCGGAGGGATTCTGGATCGATAGGGGATTAAGACAAGGGTGTCCGCTTAGCCCAACGCTTCTTGCGATTTCAATTGCGGATATATAAAGTAAGCTGGAGGCCGGAGTGGTAGGAGGAGTCAGGATAGGAGGGGTTGGAATTTGGTCACTACCGTATGCAGATGACATAGTGTTGTTGGCAAAAAGCGAGGAGGCCTTAAAGGAAATGATGAAGAGGTTGAGAAGATACCTGGATAAGAACAGGTTAGAACTGAATGCGGAAAAGTCCAAGGTTATGGTGTTCAGAAAAGGAGGGGGAAGGGATAAGGGAGGGGAGTGGAAGTGGAAGGGAAAGACGGTGCAGGAGGTGAAAGAGTTTGTGTACCTGGTCTTCTTGTTTCAGAGGAATGGCGGAGTGGATGGCCACATAAAAGAGAGAGTGAGGAGGGCAAATGTGGTGATGAGGAAGGTGTGGGGGTTGGGTAAGAAGTTATTCGCAGATGATTTTGGAAGGGTAATGAAATTGTTTGACTCACTAGTGATGAGTGTGCTATTGTATGGAGTATAGGTGTGGGGGTGGAAGGAAAGCGAAGAGGTAAATAGGACACAGGAGAGGTATGTAAAGTGGACACTGGGGCTGGCAAGGAACACGCCTAATTATATTGTCAGGAGGGAGACGGGGAGAACGAGTGTAGGAATTCTAGCGGGGAGTTGGGCGTGTAAATATGAGGAGAAATTTTTGGAAGAGGGGGGAAGTAAGCTGATTAGGGAGTGTTGGTGGGAGAAGGAGAACAGGCGAGCGGTTGGGAAGATGGAGGTTGAAAGAGAAAGGTATTTTAGAACGAATGGACTGCAGATGGATGAAGTGAGAAGGATGCATGAGGAAGGAAGGTATATGAGTTGTTTAAGAGAAACGGCATGGAGAGAGAGAAGACAGCAGGCGAAGAGCGAATAAGAGAGACAAGGTTTAATGGGAACTATGTGTGGATTATTTCAAGGGCGAGAGCGCAATATTTGTGTGAGAAAGGAGAGAAAGGAAGTCAGGAGCTTATAGCGAGGATGAGATGTGGGTGCATGGAGGGTTTTAATAGGTTCTGGCTCGCTAGGGAAAAGAGGATGTGTGAACTATGTGGGAAGGGGGAGGCAAGAGTGGAGCACTGGCTGGAGGAGTGCGTAGAGGTGGAAAGCAGTGGGATAAGCATGGAGGTGTTGATGAATAAAAGGGGGGACAAAAGGGCAGTAGTATGGGTGAAGGGTGTCTTGGGTAAGATGGAGGAGAAGAGAAGGAAGGAGGAAGAGGAATGGAGAAGGACAGATTGTAAATAGAGGTGGAAGTAAATATAAGTAAATGTAAATATCGTAAATAGTAGATAAGTATTAGGTATAAGCCGCGGAGGCAGAGTTTGGTAATGCGAGGCAAAGCGAAAAAGTAGGGACATGCGTGGCGAGGCGAGGCGAAGCGAAGAAAGCAAGACGATAAGAGCGAGCGGAGTTAGAGATAAGGTGTGGAAGGATGTTAGTTTTAAGGGATAGTTTTAAGAAAATTCTGTAAACAAAATGGAAGTGTAAGCAAGTCAATTTTTTCAGGCCAGCAGGCTAAAAAATAAACGTTTATCTAATGCTGCGAGAGCTTTGGCGGATGCGAACCTTAAAACAAAACTAACGGCTGATCATGAGACCAAAAGACGAATGCATCAACTCAGCACAAAGATAGGCCGGGCAAGACAGTACTCATCTGTACTCATCAGTGGATTTTGGAATAATACACTCAGGAGATTGGAATGGAGTTTAGGTTAGAAAGATGCGCCAAGGTTTATTTGAAGTGATTAAAATTTAATGGCTTCCCCGATGAGTCTGAGCTCGTCGACAGAAGCGCTATACGACACCTTGGATCTGGAGAGACCTATACATATCTGGGCGTGCCACAGAGCCGCATTTGGGACGTGGCATCTATAAAGGATACTCTCTAAAGCAGATACATACGTATCATCCGACGGATTTGGTCTTCCGAACTGTCAGCGAGGAACAAAGTATCTTCAACTAACATGCTTGCCGTCCAGACAGTACTTTATTCATTTGGAGTGGTTCCATGGACGAAGGACGAGCTCAGATCCCTCGATATCGGGTCACCAAAGGTTATGCACATGAGCAAAAGCAGCGGAGGAGCCTGGTGAAACACTCGGCCTTGATTTCAATATCAGGGGTTTGAAAAATGCATCATATCTTATGAATCTCGAGTACTCACGCCTGAAGACCCGGACAGGAGAAAAACTTCCACAAAAAGCTCCTCGACAAGAGGATGCACAACATCTTCCACAGAACTGTGAAGGATTAGTCGATGTCGTATGAGCTGACGTTTCCTTTCCTTAAATCACTTGGATGGAAGTCGGGCACGGAGGGTTCTATTTTGGTGTGCCAAGACGGTGTCATTTCCACTTTAGCATACCATCGCCACCATGCGGCACTAAGAGTGATTTCGTACCATATCTGTCATTCTTACGGCATTAGCCCTAATACCTCTCCGGCAAACGCTCCTAGGGAAATAGAGTCAATTTTCAAAAATGAGAAGTGCTACATATACGGGCACCCCATATTCTCGACAATTGTTTCTGTTGCGCACTTCGAGAAACGAACCATGTTCTTTATCGTATTTTCGGCACCAGCTGACAAAAACATCATAGCCACGGAGAATGAAAAGAAAGAGAGATATAAAGATCTTATAAGGGAGTTGCGACGACTATACCTGAAATATTCTGTTAAGCTAGTCGTCTTGATCATCGGTGCCCTTGGAGGTGCCAAGCTTTTACTGGTTAGTAGCCTGAAAAGCATTCCTGCGTGTAAACAAAATGCCAAGACACTTGCGGGGAGAATGCAGAAGGCGGTCGTCCTTGGGTCGCTCCGTGTCCTGAGGGTGCACGAGACTTTTACTGGATCATCGTATTGAGTCCATCGCAGAATGTAACCACCTATCTCAAGATCGTGTGACGTGTTTACAGCTGAAATTCTACCGCGATTTCGCCGGGAGCGGTTGGAATTTTTCAGAATAGCACCCGCTTTCGGCGAGATCCCGCGGTTGTCCTCGTGAAAAACTTGTAACTATATATAAATAGATGTTTTTTTTTAACTTCAGACATCGAAATATCTCAAAAAATACGCATCCTGTGACAAAAATATCCGTAATAAATACTTTTTATTTTCGAGGGGGAAAAGCGACTGCGAACAAATTTACCCTACCCTCCCCCCCAGGAGGCAGTAGTGGGGGTAACTTTGTAATTTAAAATGGGAACCCCAATTTTTTATCACAGATTCAGATTCTCCTTCATGAAATACGTAAGTTTTATTCGAAATTTTTTTTCGAAAAATGTTTTCAACAAAAAAAAAAAAAAAATTTTGCCTCCTGGGGGGTGGGGTAAATGTTTTCAAAGTCGCTTTCCCCCTCGAAAATGAAAAGTTTTTATTACGGATAATTTTTTCAAAGGATGCGTATTTTTTAGCATCTGTCATCTAAAAAATAACACCGGCTGCCAGTAGAACCGCGGTAAATCACACTTATGGCCATGTCTCACAACCGTGAGATGGGTGGTCTCAGGGCACGATGAAATCACAACGACAGGCCAGCGAAACCCTCGTGTTTCTTGAGGACACGAAGCGACCCACGGATGACAGCTTTTTGCATTTATCTCGCAAGTGCTTCGGTATATTTCTGGCACGCGGCTATAGCTTTAAGGTTAGGAACCAGTGATAGTTTCGCCCCTCCGAGAGCACCTATCACAAGGACAATTACTTGTACCGAATATTTTGGGTACAGTCTGTAACGTTATTCAATCAACGTTTTGATTATTATGATTACTAGTTAGATTTATTTGTATCGAGTTTTCCTCTCGTGAGTATATTTCACGAGAAAACGGATCGCTCGACAATTTACTGTGTCCTGTTCAAGAAATTGACTTCGAGTATGCACGTCGGTGCCAATCTTGAGAGGACGATAAACCTGAAACGAATTAAATTATTAGCAAGTAGAATATTAAACGAAACTTTATCAGTGATTTGAGGTTCCTAATTAGCGTTAAAATTTACTTCGCTCTTTTCAACTTTTAGCCCTTGAATTTTAAAATAGTTTTCAACCAAGAATTCCCTGGAAATATAATTGTCCTCAAGCTCTGGGTTCAAAATTGCTCTTAATTTTGTTTCTCGAATCTATTCGATCTAAATTGTTTTATACTTTTGTCAAATTAAATATTGTCAAACCACAAACATTTTTTTTGAGTGGCGTCAGATTTAATGTTTAATTGAAAATTTTCCTACCTTTTGAAAATCATACTCATTTTTATTAGGAAAAATTCATAACCCTATGCTGGGAATTTTACTAATTCCTAAGAGTATGATGAATTTTTCTGTCAAAATTTTTGGTCGACTAATGATAATTCCTCAATTCTCACTGGTTGAGCTCCCGTATGGAAACGGGTTGAAAGGCCAATGAGAAATTGAGAGGAGTCGTTAACCACATCACCAATAATTGAACAAGTTATCACACCCTCAAACTCCTTATTGCCACTTTAAACAAACTAATTCAGAGCTACCATACTGGCATTCTTGAGCCCTCGTATAAAAACGAGTGGAAAAAGAATGAAGGATCTTATGGATCTCCAGCTTGGCTCCGATCTATTTTGTTCTTGACAGGTTCAGAGTGGGACAGGCTTTTAAAAGTTCTTTATTTTTATAAATTTATTTTTCTCATTTGGAAATCTGAAAGAGAAGTTTATGTTTGTCCTTAGTCCTTCTTATGAATTCATAATTGAGCTTGATACGCGACCCTTTGCATTGGAGAACAAAATTCCTCGAATGCGATCGATTTCTAGAGTCAAACGCCAAACGTGTGGTTCATCTGAACCGTTGAGCGCAGACTGGCGATTCGAGTAATCCTTGGTAATCACGGTGCTCCCGCCGTCGCGGGTCCTCGTATCCCCTCTTTTCAAACAGGTTGCGCATGCAACCGCACCTGTTTCGTATAGCGGTACATGCGACCTATATAACTCTTTCGCCCAAGAATTCGCAAGTCACTCAGTAGTGTATCTATTTTCTCTTTCGCCCGAATTTGAGTGTATTTTATCAATATAATGTAATTATTTTATACTGAAACGTTTCAAGTCGTTGCAGCTCTCTTTTAAGGTCTTGATACCTCTTCTCCTTTTCTTTCTCCTTGGCAGTGATGTTGTATTCCGACGGAGCCGAGAATTCGATCACGAATATAGTTCGTTTCTCGAAGTCTTGGAGAACGATTTCAGGCCTCGAGTGTGCAACGGAAACTGCTGTCCGAAAATGGTAATAAAGCACTCTTAGGGCCACATTATGTCTATAGATATATGTGGTTCCTGCGTGGGTCGGACACCCCGATAGTATGTGTTCTCTAGGTACTCAGCGTGTGCATGACACGCTCTGCACCTATCACTGGGAACTTCTTGACATAAAATGCGGTCACGGTATGCTAAGGTGGAAAGCACACCGTCCTGGCTTGCAAAATAAAACCATCTGTACCTGAATTAAGCCCTGATGATCTGAGGAAAGCAAAAGTTTCCTCCTTCGACAAGGACTGTTTTTCTACATTTCTGTGAAAGTTTCCGTGCACTTTCTTGTCGAGTAGCTCTTGGTGAAATTTTTCAACTTCTGCTTTCTTCACTTCGGCTTTTAGAAGTGAAGCATCTAGATGGAGTAATGCTCTTTCCTCACTTCTGACCATCTTTAGGAGAGGATCTCTGCCATTCGCAATAATGTAAGCTGTACTTAGAACAATTCGGTTATGAAGACACTGGAGATTCAGAAGTACGCGTCCGCCTTGACGGCGTGAAATGTATAATCCCGGAACTGACGAATTGACATGCAAACTTTGATGCATATGCATGATATTACGTGTGGTGACATCAAGGGCCTTAAGCTCGTTCTTTGTCCATTGAACCACCCCAAACGAATAGAGTAGAACCAGGACCGCAAGCATGTTAGTCGCAGATACCTTGTTCAAAGCCGAAAGATTGGAAGACCAAATCTGTCTCTTAGTGCCGTATTTTGCCTTTGATGTAAGTCGTTCCCGCATGAGTTGGGCAACAAGATAGTATGTGTCCTAGATGCTCGGGGTGTGCATGACACGCTCTGCAGCTATCATCGGGAATGTCTTGGCTCAAAATGTGGCGACGGTATGCTAGAGTGGAAACGACATCGTCTTCACATGCCAAAATGAAACCTTCCGTGCCCGACTTCAATCCGGGTGATTTAAGGAAAGCATACGTTAGCTCATACGACATCGACTGATCTTCCACATTTCTGTGGAAGATGCTGTGCATCCTCTTGTCGAGGAGCTGTTCGCGGAAGTTTTTCTCCTGTGCTTTCTTAATCCGGGCCTTCAGGAGTGAGTATTCAAGATGGATAAGATTTGATGCATTTTGCTCACCCCTGATATTGAAGTCAAGGCCGAATGTTTCAGCAGCCTCCTCCGCTGCTTTGTGCAGAAACGCCCCTTTGCCCACTTTTTCGTCTTTCCTGACCATTTTAAGGAGAGGGTCTTGTCCATTTGCGACTATATGTGCTGTACCCAGAATAATCCTCTTGTGAAGACATTCAAGATTCAGTATTCCGCGACCACCTAGGCGGCGTGAGATGTAAAGTCGCGGAATAGAAGACTTAAGGTGCATGCTTTTGTTCATGTGCAAAACCTTTCGCGTCCCGATATCAAGGGATCTGAGCTCGTCCTTCGTCCATCGAACCACTCCAAATGAATAGTTCGGAAGACCAAATCTGCCGGATGAGACGTTTGTATCTGCTTCGGAGAGTATCCTTTATAGATGTCACGTCCTGAATGCGGATCTGTGGCATGCCCAGGTATGTATAGGTCTCTCCAGCGCTAAGGTGTCGTATAGCGCTTCTGTCGACGAGCTCAGGATCTTCGGGGTTGCCATCAAGTTTTCCGTTCTTCAAATTAACCTTGGCGCATTTCTCTAAGCCGAACTCCATTCCAATCTCTTGAGTGTACTCTTTGACAATGTCTAGAGCTAGATGTAGTTTCTCTTGATTTATAGCATAGATCTTGGGATCATCCATGTAAAATACATGAGTGACTTTATGCTTTCGATCTCCAGGTTTGCCGCAGAGGTACCCATCGGAATGGCGAAGTGCGAGAGATCGTGGCAATAGTGTGAGGCAAAAGAGGAGAGGGCTAATGGTGTCGCCCTGAAGCACACCTCTCTGAAATGTGTCACTGCTAGTGATCACACAATGTTTTCCAGATGAGATAGTAAATCTGTTTTTCCAAAGTGGCATTAATCTCTCTATGCACCTCGCGATGTGTGAATAAACCTTTAAGCTTTCCAACAGACAGATGATAAGTCTATGGGAGGTTGAATCGAAAGCTTTTCGGTAATCAATCCAGGCCATCGATAGGAATCACTGATAGGATGCTGCGTTTTTACAAACACATCTATCGATGAGCGGGTTCTCCCGACATCCTGCTACGCCTTTCTTTGAGCCACGTTGTTCATTTATCTCTCGCCACACAGGTCCAATTTTCCGAACAATCCTATCATTTAGGATAGCTGTGAAGATCTTATACAGTGTGTTCAGACAAGTTATTGGCCTGTAATACTTAGGGTCAGGCTAAGTTGCATGTCTTCGGCAGGGGCACTGTGCGCTCTTCCACCAACGACTCCGGAATAGGCTTTTCTGACTTTATTTATGTTCTTCAAGCCTTCTTTAAGTGGATGTTCGACTTCGTAGACTTCTCTCCAAAATGCTTCGACCTCCTCTGGTTTGGGCGGATGGCCGACAGTAACTGGGGGGTCTTGAAAGAGTCGAGATGGGTCAGACAAAAACTGTTGATTTTCTCTGACCCACCTCTCTCTCTCCGCTCTAGACTTCTCCTAGCGTTAGATAGTACTCGTATTCTGTCAACAATATGCTGCCTAGTGGTCAGTAGCTTTGACTTGTTGAGTGTGTGATGACGGATCCGCAGTTCACGCGCGAACTGTCGAACCTTGGCAGTGAAAGTCCTGCCAGATGTTATGTAGTCAATCACACACTGAATGCGGGACGCGTACTTTCTTGCCCAGCCTATCTTTGTGCTAAGTTGATATATTCGTCTTTTGGTCTTATGATCAACCGTTGGTTTTGTTTTACGGTTTGCATCTGCCAAAGTTCTCGCTGCATTGTACACACCACAATTGATAGTCCAGAGGTCGGATTCTTCGGAAAAATCTCCACGAACCTCATCATCCAGTTCAGTGAGATCTTTGGGCTTGGGAGAAACCTGAATGTTGATGTTTCTCCCATTATATAACCCATTTTCCGGAGTTCCTGGGCACGGTTTTGCAGACGTTTATGCAAAAAATGCGAGAGCTCTGGGTGTTTCTTGCCCACAGAGCATGCAGTCGCGCCATGTAACCTTTTCGTTCAGGGGCCATACTGGTATCATAGCACTCCAGCAGGTCGCCCCTGAGTTGATCGGTCCACCTAATAGTAATGAGATTCTGCCTTTCAATCGCATTGACTCCGTCTTGATTGGCTCCCCCAACTGTAGGGTAGTCGGCATTGTTGTCCGACCCATTGTCGGGAACCCTGTGCGTTCGATTGTTTTGAACCGCACTTACTACAACTATGTTTGGTGTTGTCATTGTTGTTCCCACGAGCAGCTAGGGAAAAGGTTTCGTCCATCCTTGTAGAGTCCCGCATGCAAGGATAAGGCTGTATACTCTAAGAGGTCGCCGGGTATCCCGGAGTCACCGTTTGAGTCACCTCACCCAGGTGCCATTCAGCTTTCGGCACGGTTGTTACGCCTCCGCTTAGGGGTTGTTCCTTCGGTACCATCCCTGGACAATTGTCCGCGAATGCTTATCAATTATTGTAACCATATTCAGCAGAAACCCTTGGTACAGGGACCCTCTATCCGCAACCCGAGGACGCGTTCCGTGGCTTTGTCATAGGCCCTTCGGTTCGATTCCCAAGGAACCAAAACCGAAACCGAAGATATATATATATATATATATATATATATATATATATATATATATTTATTTATTTATTGATATGCATGGAACATTGTTTCAGTTCTTATATTTAGTTGAATAACTGGAAACATGCATATTTAGATTATGTACAAAATTTTACTTTGACACACATTCTACAAAGCCATAAATACAGGAGTAGCTCGCAAGAAATTCAGAATATCTACTCGAACATCCGATGTATCCACCACCTGTTCTAAATGGAGTTCAGTATTGTCTGAGAAAGTATTTTTTATATAATCGTTAGATGTGTATCAGCGCATACATGACATACATGCTATATATACACGCACACATACTGCAGCTTGCAAATACACTGTGGGGTAGAGAAACTTAATTATAATTTTTGCCTCTAAATAACAGAAAACACATTTTTTCGGCAAGATTAGTCCTCGCTTATCTCTACTATACCAGATATA
The DNA here is from genome assembly GCA_932195095.1 of Andricus curvator. Classification (NCBI taxonomy): domain Eukaryota; kingdom Metazoa; phylum Arthropoda; class Insecta; order Hymenoptera; family Cynipidae; genus Andricus; species Andricus curvator. The sequence continues at coordinate 13,282 of CAKNYM010045517.1, read as the reverse complement.
GTTCAAGAGTGAAGCTGGAAATTAATTTGTATCGGGTGTAAATTTTTTCATATTAAATTTTTTACAGAGTCTATATATTTTTCAATTATTATTTGAATAATTTTTGCATTGACTAGACATTAATTTCTATCAGGAGATTGTGTACTTTGTTATACCTAAAAATCATTTTACAAAAATTGAGTAACTGTGTCAAATAATGGTTAGAGAAAGCTCTGCATGTTTTCAAATAAATTTTGTTATAGAATTTACATATTTTTCAGTTAACTATATTTTTAAATTTATTATTTAAATAATTTTTTATTTTCTCTCAATTCTACTCATTTTCTAACGCTGGAGAAGGTGTTTAAATGAAAACTATATATTATGCATCTTATTGCTGGTCAAACAGGCTGTTCAAATCTTTTTTCCGAGATTATACTCTCTGGTCATGGTTAGAGCTGATTTCACAAAAGAGTGGGCCTCGAAAGATCTGTCGTCGCAAGATTGTAAAATCTCCAGAGATAAAGCTACCCCTGGAACCGTCCATCAGAAAATTGAGTATATTGTCTAATAAGAGGAAAGGACGAAGAAAGAAAACATACAGATATAAGCTCAATGGTATTAATTGTATAAGAAAATATCAAAGTATATACACATATTCTTTTCAACTTTTTTAGAATGATTTAACCTCGCACACAACAAAATATTTTTCAAACGAACGAAATTAGATTTTTCCATAGCAACTGCAGGCACAAAAACGTTTTGTTTCTTTTTTTTACAAGAATTTTCACCATTTTCACTATCTTTACAATCAGGAGAAGGTATTCTGTCGAAAAGAATGGTTTTTTTCCCGAAGGCCGTCGTGAATTTCACTTTGTAGTCGTTAATGTTGAGTGGCTCACGGTCAGATAAGAAAAATTCCTCATTTGGTCCATGTTGCTTCCCAAAAAGTGATTCCTTGTAACTTATTGGACAAAATTTTTATAATAGTTTGAAAACTGCCGTCTGATTGCACTTCAATTCCAACAATCACGTTTTTAATGCATAATTGAATGAGTGCGTAGACTGTAGTCAAAATCAGATGTCTGTTTGATTTGCGCGACGGTTCCACTTCAGTCATGTGAACTCTTTTTTTATACGTAGTGGTAACAGTAGATGAAGAATTTGCAGTAACTTTTTGAACATCAACCATAGTTTGTGACATTGTATGTTCTTCTCTGAAGTTTCAGACACACTGTATAGCTCTTGGCTGTTCATCCAGAGTTTTTATGTAAAAGAGGGTTACGATAGTTTCAAGAGTGGGAGTAAAACAAGTCGAAACACGCTCTATGCAGTTTTAAGCACATTTTATGCAAGTCTAGACAAGATTTATGCCCTATTCAATTATCATTGGTTGAAAATATTGATAGTGAAGATGAAGATATGAGAATAATTGTTAAACCTCTCATGGCGATCGGATACGGACGTGTAAATTTGCCGCTCTTCAGTTTTGTGTGTTTATACAAGATTTAAAGTGTTTAATTACATAAAAATTTGTATTTCGTTTAAGTGTCGGTGGGTTGTTCTATAGAGCATTGTGACTTTGCTTCAACTCACTTAATTGTTTCTTGTTTTTGCACTTTTGTTTATACGTAACTGTAACGGTTTTCATTCCTGCAGAACTGTGGGTGCATGTTCGGAGTATAAAATAGTTATATCTAGAGGGGGATCAGAAGTTCTCGCTTGTGTTAAGTGTGGCATTCTAGTGCATTTGGCCTGTGCTAATTTCGGAATCTCAAAAACATCTTTTGAAAAACTTAAAAAGGGTCAAATGGACTATGTCTGCAAGTTATGTTCTCCATTGTCAACTAGTGGCACCTCTGCGGCAGTGTCTGGCAATTCAGGTGCGAACCCTGGGACCCCTACTCTGCAGGATGTTGATGGTACATGTATTGTACCCCCCACTCCCTCCTCCGTTGCTGCCTCGGAAAATGCAGGTACTCTACCCTCTGGCCTAGCCGAACTTTTGCGCAAAGTGGTCTCTGACGGCCAAAGTGAAGCGCTTGCGCAGTCACGTGAGGTTTTGGTAAGATTCAGCGAATTTGAAACACATCAACTAGAACTTAATGACCAACTTAATTCCACTCTTTCGGAAATTAAGAATGAACTTTTAAACAACTCTAAGCGTATCGACCTATTGGAATCCAGCTCCAAAGTGCAAAATGAGGAAATTGAACTTGTCAAGAAGGAAGCTAAAGATTTAAAAGCCAAAGTGGTGACTCTTGAGCACGCGCTCAATGTCAATGAGCAAGCGGCTCTGAATACGACGCTGGAAATTCATGGTCTCCCAATCAAGCCTAATGAAGACCTCATGGCCTCCATGGAATCTGTCGCCAGGGCTCTAGATGTAAATATTCGTAAGGATGACGTTGTCAAACTATATCGAATTACAAAAGCACCTTCATTGAATAATTACTCCCCCCCCCCCCCCCTCATTGTAGCCAAATTTGGCAGACAAGATCTACGGGATGAACTTATTGCAAGACGTAAGGTTAAGAGAGACTTCTCTACTTTGAATATGGGATGGACTGCCAACGAAAAGCGTTTTATTTACCTTCGTGAGGCATTAGCACCACTGAGTAGAAGGATTTATGCCATTGCATCCGGTCTTTGTAGAGAAAAAAATCAAATACTTGTGGATTGCTGGCGGAAAAATTTTCTGTCGTCAGGAGGATAGCTCGCCACGAATACACCTGTCGAACATCCAATTTGTTGAAGGACTACAATAGCAACTACTCTCTAGGTCCATTATGTATTTGATAATGTTTTCTAGTCGATCATTAGCACTACTTTATCGTTTATGCTACTTCTACATAGGTAAATATCTGTCATATTTTATATATTGCTGCATGCTGGCCATTCTGGACACTGTGCCTTCTGAATTTAAATATCAACAATTTTGTATTTTTTACTGCGCTAATTCAGCCTTCAACTGCCTCTACAAATTGACCTTTCTTATACTATTTTTATACATCACGAGCTTTATAATGCTTATTGCTTTTCTAACTTTTAATTCTTTATGTGCCTTATTCCCTGTTTTCAAATGTAATCAAGTGAACTGGATTTTGTTAGTTATTACTCTCTGTTACTTTAGTTTCACGGAAAGGTATTTTCAAGTAATTTACGTATTTCAGACGCTTCTATATTTACGTTTCTAGAAATAATTAATTGAAAACAATTCAGAACGATAGAACGAAATTTGAATTGTTTCTAATCGTGTTTCTTAATCTTGTGTGCACGATTGGGAACGATTGAGTGTTGCAAAGTTTCAATCGTTCCCAATCGGGCCAATCGGTAGCAGGATTTCGAGGTTATGAAGTGGCAATTTGATGGCAGCACTTTCGTCTCGCGGGAATCATTTGAAAATTTTTATTGACTTTGTTTCGTGAAAACACATTTTAAGCAATATGTTAATGATAAAAATTGAATACATATTTTGTAATAATTTCCGCGAACTTAGTACAAACCAAAATCCAGGATTCATACAATCAATATAATTACAACTCTATCGAAAATAGGAATAAAAATGAAAACATCTGGCTTCTCTTAAGACGGCTTGGACTTATTCCTTCCAAACACTTGGCTCCTGATAACAATTTCTCCCTTGCTGACCTTTTGACAGCTTTTACTACAAAATCCACACTCCTTGCAAGCAGCACTGCTTCCCTGTCCTCTGTTCCCTCTACTTTTGATGATACGAAGTTATTCTTTTCTGACATATCGCAAGAAACCCTGATTAAAAAACTCTTCGAGGTAAAATCAAATGTTCAAGGATCTGATGGTATTTCAATTAAAATGATTCGCCTTGCTTTACCAGTCACTGGCCCTATTCTCTTACATCTACAATGCATCTCTGCAGGTGGGAATATTTCCTGATGCCTGGAAAGAGGCGATTATTTGCCCTGTTCCTAAAATATCTAACCCTACCTCTCCCCAAGACTTTCGTCCTATATCTATCTTATGTGCTTTGTCCAAACCTTTCAAACGTATTGTCCATAAGCAACTTACTGCACACATTGAAACAAACAATTTAATGGACCCAATGCAATCTGGGTTCCGTGCAAGGCATAGTACACTTACAGCTTCACTTAAAGTAACTTCTGACCTTAAACTTGCAATTGATAGAAGGGAAATAACGGTTGTTGTCCTTTTTGATTTTTCTAAGGCGTTTGATACAGTTAACCATAATCTACTATTGACTAGGCTTAAATCGCTTCACCTCTCGCATATGGTTGTTAAACGGTTTGAATCTTATCTTAGTAATCGTTCTGAAAGAGTACAAATTAGCAATGGCGACCGGTCTGATTGTGGGGAGGTTAAGGGTGGTGTCCCTCAGGGATCCACACCTGCACCCACTTTATTTAATATTTATACCTCTGAACTTGGTAGCGAACTTCGTCATTGCAACTATCACAAATATGCTGACGACTTTAAGCTTTACCTTTCCGGGCCTATTGCCAATCTTAAGTGCTTATTTCAAAAGGTACTGGCGGATATTGATCTAGTGGTGCAGTGGGCCTTGAAAAGTGGCCTCACTCTTAACCCTGCTAAAACTATGGCCATAATCATACCTCCTCTCTTGATCGATGGACGTCTCATCCCCTTTATGGAATCTGTGAAAGATTTAGGCTATATTCTTAATCGCTCTCTTACTTGGAATGAACAAGTTGCGGATATTTCAAGGAAAACCATATTTCAAGTACTCCAACAGCTTAACAGGAATAAAGAATCACTTCCTACTTCCACGCGTATCCTCCTAGTTAAAAGCCTCATCCTTCCTTTCTTTGACTACGGTTGTGTGGTATATGACGATATTACTGATGAGCTGAATGATAAGCTTGATCGTATGCTTAATGCTTGCATTCGGTTCATCTATAACATCGCCAAGAGTGAACATATTACTCAGCATAGGGAAAGAGCAGGACTTTTTAACGTCGCCAAAAGAAGACAGTTTTTTATGGGTAATTTATTTTATAGCCTATTCAGTAATGAAGCTCCACACTATCTTCTTAATCTCTTCCATTTTATTGACAAAGATCAACCAACACATTCAAAACTCCGTGAAAGGAAAACAGTACTAACAATTCAGCCTCAGCGCACGTGTAAAATGCAAAGGTCTTTTGTTATTCGTCGTGCGCGCCTTTGGTACAAACTAACTATAAGCATTAGAAATGCACCTTCACAATTTGTCTTTAGAACACTCCTTTTCGGTTACTTATTTAACACATCAAATCCTACCCTCGAAATCACCCTGGCGGACCGAACAAACGGAACGGATACGCTACAGCATATCCTTATAGTATCCACATCGTATCCTCTCCGTATCATGCAAGAAAAACTCATTAAAAAAGAAAGATTAACATTTCACTTGTTTGAAGTCGCCTTCAGCCCACGTTATCGATAAGTATTATATTTTTTAAAAGTTTTTAATGTTGCAAGAAAAACTATTGCGATTACTCGTTGACCTTTTAACGCAAAATTTCACGTAGAATCCGAATTTCAACAAGTGAAATGTTCATCTTCCTTTTTAAATGAGTTTTTCTTGCATGATACGGAGAGGATACGATGTGGATACTATAAGGATACGCTGTAGCGTATCCGCTCCGTTCGTTCGGTCCGCCAGGGCACACATTGGTAACACTTAAATCCTAATTATGTGTATTATAGTTTATTTCTTTACTCTTGTTGAATACTTATTTTTTATTTCAATCGTCAAATCGATCGCCGTCACATTTTAATTGTAATATGTATCACCTGTTCCTTATAGGGCTATTTAGCCCTAGGAACTTTTCATAATTCAGAACAATTATTATTCTAAAAGAAATAACTTGATTTAAAATGTATTAATAAATCTACAGAGAGTATACATATAGTATTTTCAAAAATAAGATAGACGGTTTAGGAGTAACAGTTTATGTGTGCTCATATCCGCTTTATGGGGAGAACTGTCAGCAAGGATTGAGTAAAGAGTAAGCAATGTGATAAACAGGATGGTCCTAAAGATTAAGATAGAAAATCAGGTAGTGAGTGACAGTTAGATAATTTCCTCAGGATCTTTCTCCAAAATATCTGCATTTCCTGGACATGAAGTCAGTCTAACCAGTCTGCTCTCTCGTGCAACAACAGACTGTCATCACCGTGTACTTTTCGCCGAATAATATTAAAACATAAAAAGTTCTCAAGTTTCGTGCAAAGTTTTTAAGTTTTGTGCAATTGTGGAGTGATATGAAAAAGAATGTATTAAAATCAGTAAAAGTTTTATATAAAAAATTAATTTCAGTTCGTTAGTTCTAAATGAAATGTATCACAATAAGCCAGTTGACGAAATTGCTAGTGTATTGTTGCAGGAGGATGACCGAGCTACACTTCTAGCTGGAATAAGAGGTTATGTAGACCAGTGTGAGACACTGGGACGCCTTGCCGGGGTTGTACATGATGCAACTGTGAAAGGAGACGATGTGCCTGTCCTTATGGCCTTGAGGATATATCATGGAGTTACAAAGGGAAACAAACTCAAAAATTGATGAGCTACATATACTTGTAGGTACGTAAAGTATCACGTATATTTTTGATGCTTTTAATTATAATATGTTTGTAAGCAAAAATAAAAAAATATATATGTTAACTTTTTGTTCTTTAATTGCAGAACGGATCTAACCGGAAATACTAGGGCTCAGATAGAGGCTGATGCAGGTTATTAACACAGCATTACAATCCAGTTAGAGAATGATCAAGCAAAGGCTGAAGAAATCGGGATCCTATTTCACGGGATCCCAGAATTAAAAAATCGAAAAAAACCTCTAAGGTTATTGTTGAAGAAGATAATGCAGATTTTATACTATTATGATAAAATGTACAGGATCTGCGGAAGAATAAACAGGAGGAGGAGAGCCTGAGAAAAGCTGTTGAGTAGTTGAGGAAAGCTTCTCAGAAAAAAAAGCAGATGAAAATAGAGGAAAAGAGAGCGAAACAAATGATAGTTTATAGGAAGAAATTTGAAAAATCAAGAGAGAATGATGAGAAAAAAGCACTGGAAGATTAGGAGTCTTTTCCATACCCTCCCGTCTTTCGTTCGCACAGAATACGTCACTGGGCTCAGTTTCTCTGTAATTTCTGACCTACGCTAATTGTCGTGTGTATAATCTTTCGCCATTACTGTTTCCGCGACCGAAAATTCGTTTACGCGGTTGCCCGAAGAGTGGCACCTCTGATCTTCTAGTTTTTTCTCTACTCTCTCCCCCACCACCATTTTCAGTAAGTCCCGCCGCGTTCTAAATTTTCCCAACTTTTGTAATTCTTCGGGCGCGACTCCGGTTGTGCAATGCGGTGTGGAACAGTACGAGAAAAGGAATTTAGTCAGAACTTCTTTTTCATTTAAATGACTTTTTAGCAGTTTAAATTTCCCCTTGAATTTTTTAACCAAGTTTTCAGCAGCCCCGTTTGATGCCGGATGGTATGGTGCTGTTTTAATGTGTCTAATGCCGTTATTTTTCATGAAATCATCAAACAATTTTGAAGTGAAGGTTGGTCCATTGTCAGTTACGAATTTGATTGGAAGCTCCACTTGCAATAATATGCCCTCAAAGCCTGCATTGTTTTTTCAGTCGTTATATCCGACATTTCCTTAACTTGGGTCCACTTTGAAATAGCATCGACAATGACCAAGTACATTTTGCCCTCAATTGGCCCCAAAAAGTCAGCCCTTGCCAAGATTTTCATTCTGACAATCCCCATGTGCCCCGAGTGTAATTCATCCAAGAGCGTTTTCCTCAACACTGAAGGGATGACTACTCTGTGACCCCACATGACGCAACCATTCTCAACATATAAATCGCGACTTTTTTTGAAATATTGTGTCAGTGCATCCGGCACATTGTGACGCTGCAGATTCTCTGCAACTCACAAATGCCATTTCGAGTAAATTTCTTTAATGAAAGCTCTAGTATTTTCACCTGAAGTACTAAATTTCGGCAATCCTTCATTTTTTTTATAATTTTATTTGTTCGTCCTGTTTTATTTATTTGTCATGTTTTATTTTATGTTTTATTATCGTTATGATTTATTATGTTTAGTTTCATTTGTTTTTTTATTATCCCGTTTTTTATCATGTTGGCTGATTATGTTAATTTGAAGGTCATAAGGACCCTCTGATTTTCTCTTTTGTAATTTCTTGATTCCGCGGTCTCGAGCGAAAGCCATGTAGGTTTATGCCACCTACACTGGAGATCGGTCAGGGTCCACTACGGTCTTACTTTCGTCACAACTTCGCAGCCAGGATCCCCACATAAATCCCTGGATATGTCATTGTCTTGACCGCCAACCCATCCGCTTACTTCTAGGGATGGAATAGAACCATTCTGTTAAGGCAACCCCTTTTGACATCCGTGGCAGGAAATACAGATCTGCCACTATAGGATAGAAGGGACAGCAACGATTATCGCTGGTCATCTGAGACCCTAAGCACGCCCCTGGGAAGGATCGACCGAGACACTTACCACCCTAAGTCCACAAAAGGGTAGGTAATTTCGCCTCAAATTGATTATTTATTTTTACTGACGTTTTGTTGACGTACATACATTTCTGGGCTTATATGCCATTTTTGTGTGTGAGTAGATAATAAAGCGATCCGGAGTGTCGAAATGCTTACTTTGAATCCCCGAATTTTGTAATGGAATTACCGATCGCCCCAATGAAATCTTCTCGCCTCTCCCACAACGGCAGCTGGTAAGGATTGGAGAAAAGAAGAAAGACGATCGAAAGGACGAATGGAAAGCGGACCTCATCGGCTGTCTCTTTCTCAACCGTGCGAATCTTAGAGAGTAAGTTCGCGCGCGCCAGCCTTCTCCCCCCCCCCTGTATTCATGTGATCCTCCGCTTTCTTATATACGTTGGTACGCACGAGAGTCGTTCTCTTTTGCCTTTGTAAACTCAGAGTGTTATATTAGAAGCGGCTTCCGTCATCTATACCTTAAGGTAGGACCACGTTTTCTTAGTGATTTAGCCAAGTCGTTTCAATAGTTTAATTTTTACCGTACCTGATGTTCTCCTTGCCTGAATCACACTATCTATTATTTTTTTGCCATTTGTGAACCGAATTAATGTGTGAGTAGATAATAAAGCGATCCGGAGTGTCGAAATGCTTAATTTTATTCCCCGAATTTTGTAATGAAATTACCGATCCCCTTCCCCCCTTAAATTCAGTGTATCGCAATACCAAAAACCCGATGAAGACTATAATCAATTCACCTATTCTCTTCCCCCTCCCCCCTTTATTCTGAGTGCCGAAATGACTAAGAATAAAATTATATTAGAGATTTTTAATGGTACTATCGACCCTTTCCCCTTCTATTTTTCAGTGCTGAAATGCCTAAATAATTCAGAACCCCTTTCGCGTTCTATTTCAGATACCCCTATTTATGCTTTTCCGTCAGACATTTTTTCTTGTGAGAACCCCTTTGTGAATTTGTGAGAACCCCTTTTTCACACATTTTTGAGAACCCCTTTCGCGTTTTGTTTCAGAACATTCGTGACCGTGCTTATTTTTGAAACCTCTTTTCGAATTGGTGAGAACCCCTGTTCGTACTTCTTTTAGAACCCCTTTCGCGTTTTATTTCATAAACCCCTCTTTATGCGTATCGTTGAAACCTATTTTCGAACTGGTGAGAACCCCTTCTTGTACCCTTTTTATTAGATCCTCTTTCGCGTTTTTTTCCTCTTATTTTAGAAAACCCCATTGTGCTAATTTTTAAGAACCCCCTTCTTTTAACCTACTTTCAAGCAGGCTTTTTAACGTTTACCTTTGAAGGCCTGAAGTTTCTTTTGTATTCGTTTAAGTGACTCTCTTTTATTGTTCGTCAAACTGAACCCGTACTATTTATTTGTTAAACGAGAATCGTTTCACGTGTCCCGCCGTTATACACTTGTTTTGTTATTTATATTCTGCTTAAGTTATTTTTTTGTTTTATAACTTTGAATTGCGAGTAGTGTTTAAATTTACATGTGTTTAATATAAGTTGTTGGTTGTTGATCAGTGCAGTAAATATAAACGAAGATGTTGGTTTTTGATCTACTGATCTATCAAGTTTATTTAAAAACAAGCTTTCGCTCCACGACGTGGAGCCTCTTCGGGTTAAAATTTTCTCCATCATTTATCTGAAGAACATAGAACCACGTTTCTCATATAACAAAATTTTTTTATAGCAAATATAACATATTCGTAGATATGGAACATAACCTATAAACTTACCGATGCGACGTTTACTTTTCAGGGCCATATGAAATTATAAGTTACTATTATAACTAATTGTTCAAAATTTTTAGATTTAAAATGATATGACTACTACTACTCTCAGGACCCAACGTTAACATTGTTATAAACATTTTCTTTTTGCGGGCCAACGCACAATGTTATACGTATTACTTGAGGAAGATTTGTAGCGTCTAGTGAGATGAGACTATATATATGCGTAATATGTAATATATATATATGTAATATGTAATCTGAAAAATTGCACCCGCTCCCAGCGAAATCGCGGTAAAATTTCAGCTGTAACCACGTCTCACGACCGTGAGATAGGTGGTTACAGTCTGCGACGAACTCAATACGATGGTCCGGCAAAAATCTCGTGCACCCTGAGGACACGGAGCGACCCAAGGACGACCGCCTTCTGGATTTTCCCCGCAAGTGTCTCAGCATTTTTTTTGACACGCAGGGATGCTTTTCAGGCTATTAACCAGTGAAAACTTGGCACTTCCAAGAGCGCGGATGATCAAGACGATTAGCTTAACAGAATATTCCGGGTATAACCGTCGCAACTCCCTTATAAGGTCTTTATACCTCTCTTTCTTTTCTTTCTCCTTGGCTGTGACGTTTTTGTCAGCTGGTGCCGAAAATTCGATAACGAACATGGTTCGTTTCTCGAAGTCAAGGAGAACTATGTCAGGCCTCGAGTGCGCAACAGAAACAATTGTCGAGAATATGAAGTTCCAGTATATGTGGCACCTCTCATTTTCGACAATTGACTCTATTTCTCTAGGAGCGTTTAGCGGAGAGGTATTTGGGCTAATGCCATAAGAGTAACAGAGATGGTAATAAAGCACTCTTAGTGCCGCATTGTGCCTTTGGATGTAGGTGGTTCCCGCATGAGTTGGACAACTAGATAGTATGTGTCCTAGATGCTCGGGGTGTGCATGACACGCTCTGCAACTATCATCGGGAATGTCTTGGCTCAAAATGTGGCGACGGTATGCTAGAGTGGAAATGACACCGTCTTGACATGCCAAAATGAAGCCCTCCGTGCCCGACTTCAATCCGGGTGATCTAAGGAAAGCAAACGTTAGCTCATACGACATCGACTGATCTTCCACATTTCTGTGGAAGATGCCGTGCATCCTCTTGTCGAGGAGCTGTTCGTGGAAGTTTTTCTCCTGTGATTTCTTAATCCGGGCCTTCAGGAGTGAGTATTCAAGATGGATAAGATTTGATGCATTTTGCTCAACCCTAATATTGAAGTCAAGGCCGAGTGTTTCAGCAGCCTCCTCCGCTGCTTTGTACAGAAACGCCCCTTTTATCTTAAGATCATCCATGTAAAATACATGAGTGACCTTATGCTTTCGGTTTCCAGGTTTGCCGCAGAGATACCCTTCGGAATGGCGAAGTGCGAGAGATAGTGGCAATAATGTGAGGCAAAAGAGGAGAGGGCTCATGGTGTCGCCCTGAAATACACCTCTCTGAAAGGTGATACTGTTAGTCATCACACGATGTTTTCCAGATGAGATAGTAAATCTGGTTTTCCAAAGCGGCATTAATGTCTCTATGCACCTCACGATGTGTGGATGAACCTTTAGGCTCGCCATACAGGTCCAATTGTCCGAAAAATCCTATTATTTAGGATAGCTGTGAAGATCTTATACAGTGTGTTCAGACAAGTTATTGGCCTGTAATTCTTAGGGTCAGCTAAGTTGCCCGTCTTCGGCAGGAGCACTGTGCGCCCTTCCACCAACCACCCCGGAATAGGCTCTTCCGACTTTAGATATGAGGTAAAAATTCGGGCCAGATGCTGGTGGGTTGAAGGAAACTTCTTCCACCAGAAGGTCTTGATGCCATCTGGTCCCGGAGCGGAATAGTTCTTCATGCCTCTTAATACGTTTTTCACCTCCTCGGTAGTGATAGGTGGGCATTCCTCCTCAGCCGTGATGAGGGCATTGCACAGCTCCTTGAAGCTGTTTATGTTCCTTGAGCCTTCTTTAAATGGATGTTGGACTTCGTAGACTTCTGTCCAAAATGCTTCGACCTCCTCTGGTTTGGGCGGATGGTCGACAGTAACTGGAGGGTCTTGGAAGAGTCGAGATGAGTGAGACGAAAACTGTTGATTTTCTCTGACCCACCTCTCTCTCCGCTCTAGACTTCTCCTAGCGTCAGATAGTACTCGTATTCTGTCAACAATATGCTGCCTGATGGTCAGTAGCTTTGACTTGTTGATTGTGTGATGACGGATCCGCAGTTCGCGCGTGAACTGTCGAACCTTGGCAGTGAAAGTCCTGCCAGATGTTATGTAGTCAATTACACACTGAATGCGGGACGCGTACTGTCTTGCCCAGCCTATCTTTGTGCTAAGTTGATGCATTCGTCTTTTGGTCTTGTGATCAACCGTTGGTTTTGTTTTACGGTTTGCATCTGCCAAAGTTCTCGTTGCATTGTACACACTACAATTGATAGTCCAGAGGTCGGATTCTTCGGAAAAATCTCCACGAAGCTCATCATCCAGTTCAGTCAGATCTTTGGGCTTGGGAGAAACCTGAATGTTGATGTTTCTCCGGGTCTTGAAGCATCGTTCTCCCTCTATTGGATGCCTGTTCGAGGCTGGTCTCAGTGTCGCCTCTCTTTCTCTGTTGCCGGCTTGTTCTGGCTGCGGTTGTGTAGGCGCTCCGCTTATATAACCCCTTTTCCGGAGGTCCTCGGCACGGTTTCGCAGACGTTTTTGCGAAAAATCCGAGAGCTCTGGGTGTTTCTCGCACCACAGAGCATGCAGTCGCGCCATGTAACCTTTTCGTTCAGGGGCCATACTGGTGTCATAGCACTCCAGCAGGTCGTCCCTGAGTCGATCCGTCCACCCAAAAGTAACGAGATTTCGCCGGTCAATCGCATTGACTCCGTCTTGATTGGCTCCCCCAACTCTAGGGTAGTCGGCATTGTTGTCCGACCCATTGTCGGGAGCCCTGCGCGTTCGATTGTTTTGAACCGCACTTCCTACAACTATGTTTG